>CM064573.1:47489658-47673558 GCA_032716605.1 Paralithodes platypus | reverse complement strand
AGCACCGCCGCTCTCCTCTTTACCCTCTGTACCCCATCCTATGACAGTAACCCCCGGGCCCAGCACCGCCGCTCTCCTCTTTACCCCCAGCCTATGACCGTAACCCCTGGCCCAGCACCGCCCGATCTCCTCTTTACCCCGAGGCTATGGACCATGTAACCCCCGGGACAAAGCACCACCGCTCTCTTCTTACCCCAGGCTATGACTGTACCCCCCGGGCCCAGCACCGCCGCCTTCCTCTTTACCCCAGGCCTATGCCCGTAACCCCGGGCCCCAGCACCGCCGCTCGCTCCTCTTCCACCCTAGGCTATGACTGTAAACCCCCATTCAAAGCCCCACGGCCCTCCTCTTTCCCCCCATGCTATGGACTGTAACCCCCCGGCGCCAGCAACCGCCGGCTCTCCTCTTTACCCCAGCCTATGACCGGTCCCCGGGCCCCAGCCTTAGCAACGCCGCTCCTCATCTTTACCCGAGGCTGGTCCCGTATGACTGTAACCCCCAGGAACAAGCACGACTTGCTCTCCTCTTTACCCCAGGCTATGACTGTAGCCCCCGGCCCCAGGCATCCGCCGCTCTCCTCTTTACCCCAGCCTATGACCGCAAACCCTGGGGGCTCGGGCCCAAGCCTCATAAACCTGCCGCTCGTCCTCTTTACACCTGGCTATGACTGTAACCCCCCGCAAATGCACCGCACTGCTCTCCCTCTTTACCCCCAGCCGGCTATGACTGTAACCCCCCGGACCCAGAACCTAGCAACTACGCATCTCCTCTTTACAATTACCCCAGCCTCTGACAGTAACCCCCGGGACCCAGCACCCGCCGCTCTCCTCTATTAAACCCCCGGCTATGACCGTAACCCCCGGCCCGAAAGCACCCAACCGCTCTCTCACTCTTTACCCCAGCCTATGACAGTATCCCCTGGCCCAGCACCGAGCCCGCTCTCCTCTTTACCCCCCCTATGACATTACCCCCACGGTCCCAGCAACCGCCGCTCCTCAAGCCTCGTTAACCCCATCCTATATGACAGTAACCCCCGGGCCCGCACAGCACAACCGCTCTCCTCTTTTTACCCCAGCCTAAAAATGACATTAACCCCCACGTTCCCAGCCACCCATCGCGCAGATTCTCCTCTTTTAACCCCAGCCGATGACAGTAACCCCCCTGGCCCAGCACCACCTCGCCCCCCTGCTACCTTTTTACCCCCGCCTATGACAGTAACCCCCGGGCCCAGCACCAACCGCGTCAAATCCTCTTTTTTAACCCCAGCCTATGAGAGTACCCCGGCCCCGCACCACTGCCTCCTTTTTTACCACCAGCCGAGACAGTAACCCCCTGAGACCCTCTCCTCTTTACCCCAGTAACCCCTCCGGGCCCAGCACCACCGCTCCTCCTTTTTACCCCAGCCGATGACATTAACCCCCCCTGGGCCCAGCACCACCGCTCGTCCTCTTTTACCCCCATCCTATGACAGTAACCACTCCTGGCCCCAGCCCCACCCGCTATACTCTTTTACCCCAGCCTGATGGCCCGTAAACCCCCTGGCCCCGTCACCACCCGCTATCTCGCCCCTTACCCCAGCCTATGACATTAACCCCTGGGCCCAGCACCACCGCTCTCCTTTTTACCCCCGCCGATGAGAGTAACCCCATATCCCCCAAGCACCACCGCTCGCTCTCCTCTTTACCCCCAGCTTATGAGCAGTAACCTCCTGGGGCCCAGCCCCACCGCTCTCTCCTTTTTTACCCCAGCCGATTACAGTACACCCCTGGCCCAGCACCCGCCCCCCGCTCTCCTCTTTACCCCAGCCTATGACAGCAACCCTCCGTGGCCCAGCACCACCCGCAACCGCTCCTCCTTTTTTGTATCATCCCAGCCGATGACAGTAACCCCCTGGCCCATCACCGACCGCTCTCCCTCTTTTACCCCAGCCTATGACAGCTACCACCCTGGGGGCCCAGCACCACGACCTTCTCTCCTTTTTACCCCCAGCCGATGACAGTAATCCTCCGGGCCCAGCACCACCGCTCTCCTCTTTACCCCCAGCCTAATGACAGTGAACCCCTCGGGCTCCCAGCACCCCCCGCTCTTCTCTTTATTACCCAGCCTATGACCGTAACCCCCGGGCCCCAGCCCCACCCAACTCTCCTCTTTACCCCAGCCTATGACAGTAACACGCCCCTGGTCCCACCCCCCAGCCTCTCCTCTTTTACCCGCAGCCTAATATGACCGTAACCCCCGGGCCCAGCACCCGTCGCTCTCCCTCTTTACCCCACCCCGGCTATGACTGAAACCCCCCTGGGCCCAGGACCGCTGATCTCCTCTTTACCCCAGCCTATTACAGTAACCCCCCATGCCCAGCACCGCCGCTCCTCCTCTTTACTCCTCAGCCCTTATGACTAGTAACAGCCCCGGGCCCCAGCACCACCGCCTCTCCTCCAGGCTCTGACTTACCCAGGGGCCAAAGAACCTGCACTCCCTCTTTATACCTCGAACTTGATGACCGTAACCCCCGGCCCCAGCACCACCGCTCTCCTCTTTACCCCACCACCAACTATGACTGTAACCACCCCGGGACCCAGCACCACCACGCACTCCTTTACTTTACCCCCAGCCTATGACAATAACCATAACCCCGGCCTAGCACCCCCGTGCCAGCACCCCCTCTCCTCCTCTTTACCCCAGCCTATGACCATAACCCCCCCGGGCCGAGCACCCACGCTCTCCTCTTTACTCCCCGCATATGACAGTAAACCCGGGCCCAGCACCAAACCGCCTCCTCTTTACCCCATCCTATGCCAGTAAAACCCCGGGCCCAGCACCACCACTTCCTCCTCTTTACCCCAGACCTATAACTTGTAACCCTGGTGCCCCAGCACCATGCCGCTCTCCTCTTTATAAACCCCAGCCTATGACCGTAACCTCCGGGCCCAGCACCACCAGGCTCTCCTCTTTAACCCCAGCCTATGACAGTAACCCGCCCGGCCCGCCAGCACCACCGCTCCTCGCTCTTTTCCTTGCCCCCGCCCTATAACAGTAACCCCGGGGCCAAGCACCCAGCACGTTGCTCTCCTCTTTACCCCATCCTATGACAGTAACCCCCAGGCCCATCAACCAACGCTCGTCCTCTTTACCCCAGCCTATGACAGTTACCCCCCCCAGGTCCAGCACCACCAAACGCTCTCCTCTTTAACCCCCCCTATGGAACAGTAACCCCACTGCCTCCCAGCACTGCCGCTTCTTCCCTTTACTCCAGCCTTTGACGTAACCCCCGGCCCACAACCAACTTTTTTTTTTTCTTTCTTCTATGTGATTGAGGGAGGCAAAAGGCATTACTGCCTATAGCGAGTGCCTCCCCCATAAGTTGAAAGAGTGACTAGGGCCTAAAATCAAGGGACGTTCGAGCCAAAAATGCCTGGGGGGACACAACATAAGTTTTGGAAAGCAATTTAAGTCCTTGGAATGAGGGAAGACTGTATTCCTGGGAGAGAGTTCCAGAGCTCTGATGGTTGAGTAGAAGAAAGTTTGAAGAGTAACGTTTATCACTCTTGGGTTGGAGAATGAGTTGCACAGAGTAGGGGTGGGGAATTGAAGCGGCAAGAACGGGTACCACGTGGCCCTAAACGTAAAGGAGGTGGTCATGCACTGGGATAGCTCCTGAGGAACACTGATTTATTTATAGTAGCGATAGAATAGCGAGAGAAGATGTCAACATTGCCGGCGGAGAGAGCGCGCTTGCAGAGAGTTGGTGAGTGGACGGGAGTTAAATTTGATACGAAAAGGCCTTCCTTTCAACTTTGTCCTAGGAGGTGGCGGTGTTGATAGGAACCTCCCCCACACATTGTGAACAATACTCCCATACAAGGCGCACTATGCACCCTGTACAGAGCAAGAAGCTGTGGCAGGGGAAAAGAACCTCCACTAAGGCGGTTGAGCCACTACCCCAGCTTCTGGGAGGCTGCCTTAGCAAGACCTGGTTCAATATGTTCCTTCCATAATGAAAGACCGAAGAAAATAGAGACACCAAGAATATTGAGAGAAGATGCCAGGGTTTGATTTTGTATTGTTGAAGAATAAGGGATAGTCCGCTGGGAGATCCTGACCGTTAGATAGATGAAAAAAAAGAGTAAATTGGGATTTTGGAAGCTTAAAGTTAACAAGGTTTTTATTCCCTCTCTGCCCCAATTGGGAAAATAGTAATTTAGATCAGAATTTAAGAGTTCTATGGCTTCATTACGTTTGTCGTTGAGGGATTGCTTGGCTGGTCCGCGTTCTGAAAAAACTAATGGCGTAGTGTAAGGTTGAGTCCGTCTGCAGTATGAATGGATGGGAATTAAGGTACAGTAATGAGATCATATATAAAAAATTAGAAAGATAATAGGAGGATAGGACAAGAGCCCTGAGTGAATCCCCGGAGTTTATAGGGTGATGAAGTGAACAACGGCCCGTCCACAACCGCAGCTATGGAACGGCCAAGAAAGGAAATTAATAGACAAAGAGCACAGATGGAGGGATAGAAACCGAAGGAGGGTAGTTTAGAAAATTAAAGATTTATGCCAGACTCTATCGAAGGCTTTCGATATGTCCTAGTGCTATAGAAAAAGTCTCACCGAAGTCCCGAAAGGATGATGACCAAGATTAGTAAGATATGAAATGAATATCACCAGTAGAGCAACCCTTAAGGAAGCCCCTATACTGGCGATCTGCAGAGGTCAGATTAATGAGAAGAGAAATGCTTAAGAAATTTGGAAGCAAGAATAGTTTCAAAAACTTTAGAAAAGACAAGAGATAAGAGCATATTGGACGATAGTTGGAGGGTTGAGAGCGGTCACCACTTCTTTGGGGGACAGGTTGAATTGTGAGCACACTTCCAGCATGAAGGGAATACGTTAAGAGGATAGACCAGAGACGAAAGAGTTTTTGCCTATGCAGGGAGGATCAGCACGGAAGCACAGTTTTTGAGAACAACAGGAGAAACAACCACCGTCCGGTACCGTAACGCCTTATTAGTGTTAAGCCCAGAGAGGGTAGAAAGTACATCTTTAGAAGAGATTAGGATATCAGTCATAAGGAATAGATAGAGGGCGGAGAGGGTGAATAAGCAGCCGGAATCATCCAAGGTGGAAGTTTCTAGCCAAAAGTTTGAGCGAAGAGTTTAGCTTTGTCAGAGGAAGAAGTGATGGCCTATGACCGTAACCCCGGGCCCAGCACTGCTGCGTCTCCTCTTTACCCCCAGCCCTATGACCGTACCCACCCCGGCCCAATCACCACTGCTCTCCTCTTGTAAACCCCCAGCCTATGACCGTAACCCTCGGGCCCAGCACCGCCTCTCTCCGCTCTTTACCCCGTCGTTAAAAAAAGCAGGAATCAGGAAGATCTTTGCTACCTGGGTGCCAAGGGAAGAGAGTTTACGAGCATCCAATCGCTGCTATTAAGATCCTGAGAATGCCCTAGCTTTGCATTCGTCCCTCGTACTTTACAGCCTTCTAGTGGGGGATCTGAGTTGTGTCTAATGTCTTTATTCGGGCGCCCACGCTTAATATAATAGTCCCTCAACTTTCAGAAAGTTGCTTATAATTTTTTAATGGATCAACTGCTCGGCAGTACATTCCTCAGAATGATTATACTAAATATTACAACGGAATTTAGCCACATGCTGTTACAAATAACTAACAAGTACACCATAAAATTAATTAACAATACTCTGATCAGGTCATTTTACATTATTGCGCAAAACTTCAATTAATTTGTCACTACAGTGTTTAGAACACAGGTATTACAATATATCGAAAGAGAGTCATCTTTAGAACAGCATTCAAAACAGATTCGTATCCAAAGTGTGTTTAACCCATTCAGTACCAGGCGGGCCGTCCTTTTCACTTACTCTGGCTACTATTGGACCGATTTTTTTATTCTGTATTCCAACTGGATTCGAACTATGATCTCCACGTAACCCTTTTTCCTAGCGCAGATCCTCCTTAAATTGCATAAAAACGACTGAATATAGCAACAATATAATTGAATAGACGTCACCGGTACAGAAATGTGTTAATCCAGTGATGGTAGCACAGTGTCCCCAGTCGGTCATTAATCCCTCCTGGATAGTGAAGTGTGATACTTGACCGTGATGGATACTTGCTACCCATATTCTATATTGGATAATGTTCCAACAGTAGAAAAATACCTCGCCCTTATAGTGTGTTTTGAGCCTAATGGCTGATATCAAATGATTTTTCAGTGTCGATTGTAAACAGCGAGCGTAAGATTAATTTCTAATCGTAAGGAAGTTTACGTGGCATTATAGATCACAGTACCTTATAGCGATGTTTGTGACACAATGGCTGATTGAAATATATACATAGTATAATGTCAATGTAACAGCAGCAGCAAATTAATTTTAATAATTTACGTGGCATTATAGTTTTTCTTCTGCAGATAACACCCAACGAAATCATCTACCAATTAATATCGTTAAACCGACAGAGACAGTGATTCAAACTATAGGTTAGATGGAAGAAAGGTATGTTGGAAGTGGGGAAACGCCGAAGGCCGATATCCTATTGTTTGATTCATGGCTGCTCTGTGGTGATCTTAACACCCCTCTCACCACCATTACGTAATTTTCATCTCATTTCTGGTTACCGTTAGGGGCGACTTTCCTTAGTTTGATAAATCTATCTCTACCTCTAAAAAAACAAAAGAAGAAAGTTTTCCGCCTCTCTGCTTTCCCCCTCAGGCGAACCCAATAAGCCAGCCACGGGGATATTTACACCACCGCCACACCCTCGATAACACTTCTGCAACCGCAATCACCGGACCCATGCCGTGCCGCTGGAGTACGAAAAGGGAGAGCGAAAGATTTTTGTTTGTTTTGTGTTTTTTTTTGCTTTTCCTAGCTAGCATTCTAGTCTTGCTGCAGTGCCAAGTTTCCTGAACTTGTTCGTTCTATATCTTCTTCCCTCGCTTTAATATCTCACTCGTGCTCTTGTGCACCGTACACCCACATACGCGCACATTCACTCTAGCTTGCTCTTGCTCTCTCTCTCTTTTTCTCCTCCTCTCATTCCTCCTCGTCGTGTCTTCTCTCCTTATTCCCCCCTCCCCTCATCTTCCTCCTCTCTCCTCTCTCTAATCTCTCTCTCTCTCTCAAGCATACACACACACACACACATTGTTCCTCTTTGATATTTGTGTATGCATCAATAAAATCAAGCTATTTCATAAATAAAAGAATATCCATTTATTTTACTATAAATCGGGTTGTTGGTGCTGGGTAGGTCACACTCAGGCCTGGTTATGCCAGATTATGGAACACTAAAAGAAAGAAAAACAATTCGCTATATTGGAAAGAAAATGTTTAACTTGGTGAATTAAGTTGATTAATATTATCATTTATCTGCCCTTTGTATCACCTGTATCGATATACAGTAGCTTACATCCGCTTGAATTGAATCTGTAGTTCGCTTTGAATTTGAAGAATGGCTAAACTAAATGATAATGTTCTTCTATTGTACTTAACTCTGAAGCACGATTATGCTAAACAATGATAATTTATATGGAATGGGAAGGCAGGCAGGATGATACATCAACTTTTAGAAACAACAACAACAACAGCAGAAACTGTTGACTAATGGATTGTTATAATTATGCATTTATATTAGTGGATACATGATTCTCTATTATTTTGCATATGTCAGGTCACTTCTGCAGTAGTAGTTTCTATATGGACAATATTGTTGCTCTTAATTTAGTATTGACACATTATCTGTGTGAAAGTTATTTTTCCTTTAATTATTGGCGCTGTTAATATATAAAAGACTAATGTTATTAATATTATTGTTATTATTTGTATTATTATTATAATTTTCGCCAACTTGAACTCACCAGAGTATTATATTTGTTCGCGTTCTACTCACCTCAAACACAATTTCTTTTAGCTCTCGGTGCATCTCTCTCTCTCTCTCTCTCTACAACAATGAATGTAAACAGTTCACACCCCCCTCGTACACTCACACTATTGAATACAAATACACCGTTTACACAAGGCACACTTTGAACTTATCTGGCCGCATGTATTGTTCTCTTCACACACACACACACACACACACACACACACACACACACACACATACACACACACACACACAAACACACACACACTGCTTGGACCATGCATTCACGACACTCAATTACATCCCTGCCTCCTTGCCAAGTTGACGTGGACCCTATATTTCACTCTCTCTATCTCTCTAACTCTTTCACGTCTAATTCTCTCACTTTAACTCTCTCTATCTCTCATAGGAAATAAGGGTAAACCCGTCTATTAAGGGATAGCGTCCCTACTAATCCGAGCTACATCTACTCCGACTGTTCTTATAGGCCAAGCTACAAGAATGTTTCCATATTCATTACACACACACACATACACACACACACTTAGCTTAATATTTAGGATTCTACTGCTATTTCATGCGTGGGGAGAGAGGCTTTACACACACCTATAACAAACACTACTTAACCTTTACAGGTTGAGAGAGACTGGGATTGGAGGAATTCAAGGCAGAGAATGGACCGATAAATGGAGTCTGGCTGTAGTGCCCCAATAAACCCACTCCTCATGTGTAATGCTTGACCAATCCCTGTGACCGTTCCTTGGTGCATCTGGCTGGACTGTTCTTAGGTGAGAGAGCTTTACTTTCATGCTTGTTGTTAGGATAGCTAAGATACCTGGGTTTGTCTACTGGAATAAGTGTGATATCCCTTACGGAGACGTTAGGTTATTTTTTGGTTTATCTATATATTTAATCATTTATTGTTTTGTTTTCTTGCTAGGTTTCAATCAAGCTATATATAACACCCCCAAGATTAATTTGTAATTTCTTCTGTAGAAAAATATCCGGGCCGAAGGCCGGTTCCTCTCAAAATTAGAGGCTTGCTACCGTCAGGACAAAAATAGACCCCTAAATGGCACGAAAGGTCTTAATATTGACAGAAAAATAAGATGAAAGGTTTTAAAATTGTCAAACTAATGTGGTGAATGTCATGAAATCTCATAACTAATGGAGCTAATTATGAGGGAGAAGGGTGTCCAGAAAAAACTAATACCTCCCCTTTATTACTTGATTCTGGACGTTTGAAGATGGTTTGTAGTACTTAGTAAGGATTCAGGCTATCTCTGTAACTCCTTTTGGGAAATCAGTGTCTTTAGGACATGAATGCTGCTCAGTTGGGAGAGGTGGCACATTGAGATTTTCTGACTTCGTTTAGACCTTTGCTTTCGTGTGGCTGGCATAATTAAGTTAGAATCTAGTACAGAACATACCCCACTGACAAATAGTCGGATGCAGATGACACGGATATAACTCACCACCACCTCCTTTATAGCATTGTATTGGTCATTAGTTTTCCTTGAAGTCTTTACAAAGTATTTGAATTGTTATAACAAAATGAAGACCAAGTCAGCTACTAGTACTGTAAAATGTAAATTATCTTGCTCTAAGTACAAGAAGCTGAAAGGTGTATTGACATTAACTCTTCTATTTGGGGCAATAACTGGTACGTCCTATGTAAAAATATGTTTGGTACAGGCGACGTACCCCTATGATTTGGTATTACAGGTTGACTTGGTGGTACTGAGCCACTCCGCTTGTTACCAAACGTTTCTATAAGCTTCTATCCTTCATTCCCATAGTAATATCAGTTTGGTACAGGCCACTGTTGTCAGAGGGCGCGTGTGCCAGTAACAGGTGATTTGGAAGCTGAAATTCAATCAAGAACAGGTCTTCCATGTATATGTGTGACAGTTATATTCCAGATAAGAATGTTAGGTTAATTTCAGGATATAACTCATACTATCTAACCAACACATTATTTTATAAAATAACTAGTTATTTCATTTAGTTATCGTGATTGGAATGAGATGAAAGAAGTGACAGTACTGTCATTGTTGAGGGGCCTGCGGTCGCCAAGTAGCAAAGAGACTGCCAGACTGCCATATGCATAGGTCCTGTTACCCTCAAGACTAGGGACCTATGAATGAATGAACTCAGCTTGTATAGGGAGCGTTTTAGATATGTTTTTCAAGGAGAATATTTTCGTTTGGATCGCTATGATATTTCTAGCGCTAGGGTGAGTTATGGTGAATGAAAATTAGCTAGAAACACACCACAATAGTGTATTCTGCCTATATACAGTAGATCTCTTTGCACTGAAAGGGTTAAATAAAGTGCATATTTGCACCTAAGCATGAGTGGTAAGATCAAATGTGGTGATTTTTCTAGATCATAATTTTTACAGCTCGCTGAGGTTGTCCTCAGCGAGCTGTAAAGATGTTGTGAAAAGAATGCGACAAAATTCCCCCAGCATGAAAAGTGCAAACCCGCATCAGTGGTTGATCATCAGCACACAGAAATTAGTCCCACAGAAGGAGTTAGTCTCTGTGAGGGCAAGCATACTTCTCAACCAATGGCAGAGTGCCCCAGCAGAATGTAAGATGACCCACAACTTACTCTGGACTCTTCACCTTAGTTGCCAATTTCTGAACCACTAGATAGCAGTTCTTCTGCCTAAGGTGGGGAATCACCACACATAGGAAACAGCAACACCTGAAAGTGTTCTGTGAAAAGTATTGACCCGTATGCCCTTTCAATGTATTATGGGAAGTTTTAATTGGACGCCCTTCCCCCTCATGTTAAGCACCACTAGTTTTGAGATTATAAGATGATCACCCCATTAGTTTGGCAATTTTAAGATATTTTGTCGCATTTCTTTGTCAATGCTAGGACCTTTTGTGCCTTTTATGTGTCGAACAACTGTCGATTTTATTTCTGGAGAGCGATAGTGAGCTTGTAATTCAGGAGGAACTGGCCATCGGCTGGAACATTATGCTACAGAAAATAGTAAACATTTATCTCGAAATAGGATATTTGGGGTGTTTTTAATATTAAGCTTGATAGAGGTCCAGTGAGTAAAAAAAATACAAAAACAAACTTAATCATTGATGGAATACGTAGTTTTCTCAACAGCTTAGTGTAGACATTCATTAACCTTTTCAGTACGGGTGACATAATTTGTATTTACATTGTAACTATACAGTATTTAGACGATTTTGTACTGTTAAAAAATGCTCTCTGGTAGTTAAGGGTTATTGGAGATAGTTTGTAGATGTTTAATTGCTAGAGATCCTTCCTAATCTGAATACAATTGTCTAATAGTAGTAAAAAACGAAAAGGACGTCACCTGCACGGAAAGTGCTAAATAAATATGTGTATTTCCCAAATATACAACAGCTTGAATATGTTAAACAATATGACTACAACTTAATTTTGCAATTTAATACTCCTGCATGTAATCCTTATAAGTAAACTAACTTGTGTGTGCGTATGTGTGTGTAAGAGAGAGAAAGAGAGAGAGAGAGAGAGAGAGAGAGAGAGAGAGAGAGAGAGAGAACTGTTCATATGTACATGATTGAAGTGTTGTGTATAGTTATGTGTGTGTGTGAGTGTGTGTGTGTGTGTGTGTGTGTGTGTGTGTGTGTGTGTGTGTGAACTTGGCAAGGGTGTACGGGTGCCTTTATGTACTCTGTATGTTTGTGCTTGAAACGCATAGACACGAACACGAATTCACTTGAAATCAATGACTGAAGCTTGTATGCGTGTGAATATATGTGTGTGTGGGTGTGTGTGTGTGTGTGGTGATCGTGATAATACATATCTATATACAGAGAGAGAGAGAGAGAGAGCGAGAGAGAGAGAGAGAGAGAGAGAGAGAGAGTACAAAGGAAATCAAGCAACAACAGATCTAGTGACCCTTCTAGGTTGCTTGTCCTCCAAAACACTGAGGATCAATTGTCCAAACAGTGGTTTAGAGTGGGTAAAGGAACATTGGAAAGGGAATTACTGCCCTGGAACTAATGTCCGTGGCAGGATTAGGAAGTTAGTAGGGGACAGATGGGTTAGTAACTGAGGGGGGATAAAATAAAGTTATTCATTTACAAACGCAGTCAGTCGCGGGTTTGAAGCGAGATATTTGTCTAGGCGGAGTTTAAATGAATCAACGGTGATGCAGTCTATAACGTTTCGGGGAAGCCCATTCCACAAGTTGACAACTCGATTGAAGAAGAAATTCTTAGATTCGTGTGAGTTAAAAGATTTACCAATAATTTTGCAACCGTTTCCCCGCGTGTAATTAGATTGGTCGATAGTGAAGTACTTACTACAGTTCATATTGTTGATGCCTTTGATGATTTTGAACACTTGAATTAAGTCACCTCTTAATCTGCGCTGGGTTAAAGGAAATAGATTTAATTCTCTAAGACGCTCTTCGTATGGTTTGTTCTTTAGGCTAGGTATCTTTTGGTAAATCTACGTTGAACTCGTTCTAGCTTGTTTATATCTTTTTGGTAATAAGGGCACCAGGATTGAACGCAGTATTCCAGAAGAGGGCGGACTAAGGAATTGTAAAGGGTTAGGATAACTTCTTTGGATTTATGCTCAAATGACCGGCCTATAAAGCCAATTATTTTGTTTGCCTTCTTAACAACTTCTGAACATTGTTGACTCGGTTTTAGGTTACTCGATATTGTTACTCCCAGATCGGTTTCTCTGTTTACCTTCTTAAGCTGAGTGCCATTCATCGAATAGTTTGCTTTCTCATTTAGGTATCCGATATGTAGTACTTTACATTTATCCGCATTGAAACTCATTTGCCAAATTTGGGCCCAACATGACAATTTATCTAGATTGTGTTGCATATCGTCAACTTGTTCTTTTGAGAGTACGCTATTTGCAATTTTTGTATCGTCTGCAAATTTTGAGATTGTACAGGTGAGGCCCTCATCTATGTCGTTGATGTAAATTAGAAAGAGAATTGGTCCTAGTACCGATCCCTGGGGTACCCCGCTACTTACATTGGTCCATTTAGATGCCTTACCGTTTATGACTACTCTTTGCTTTCTGTCGCCGAGCCAATTTTTCTATCCATTTCAACACACCGTCTTGTATTCCATGCGCTTTTAGTTTTAGCAGTAAACGTTTGTGGGGAACTTTGTCAAAGGCCTTTTGAAAACCAGGTATATAATATCTACAGCTTTACTCTCATCGTAGAGGTTGAGGATATCGTGGAAGAAGTCTAAGAGGTTTGTTAAACAGGAACGTTTTTTACGAAAGCCGTGTTGAGTATCTTTAAGTATGTTATTTTCCTCTAAGTGATTTACGAGTCTGTCTCGTATGACCGTTTCTAGCATTTTACATACAACTGAGGTTAAGCTAATTGGACGATAGTTACTGGGTAGGGATTTGCTGCCTTTTTTTGAATATCGGTGTTACGTTGGCTAGCTTCCACTGATCAGGCATAGTTCCAGACTGCAAGGATTTATTGAATAGTAATGTCAGTGGTTTGGAGAGCTCATCCTTAGCTTCCTTCAGAACTCTAGGCGAGATTGTATCAGGTCCAGGCGTTTTATTTACCTTTGAGTTTATCTAAACAATTCAATACTTCTCTCTCTGTAACGGTGATATTGCTTAGAACATCTAATTATCAATCTGAATCGGCGATGGTGTAGGGATATCACGGAGGTCTTCTGTTGTAAAAACTGATGCAAAGAAGGTATTGAGGGCATTACTCATTTGTACTTCGTCTTTGGTGTATTCTCCATTTTCATCGACTAACGGTCCAACAGTTGAAGTAACTACTTTTTTCTTTCTGATATAACTATAGAATTCTTTCGGGTTTGTTTTACTTTGATTCGCAATATGTAACTCTAAGGTCTTTTTACTTTGCTTAATTAACTTTTTGGCTTTGCGTCGTAGCTCTACAAATTTCACCCGTTCTTCGTCATTTTGTGAGGATTTTAATCTATCATTAGCAAAAATTTTTAGCAAGCAGGCAGTTTGAAATATCTTTATTCCACCATTTGGGCTTATTATTATGGCCTGGACGCCTTATTTTCGATGGTATGCAGTCTTGCACTGCTTTTAGGTAAGTGGTTTCGAATAACTTCCAAGATATATTTATGTCGTTATTGTTAATTAAAAAGCTCCAGTCAGTTTCTTTAAACATAGCTCTAAGTTTATGGAAGTTTGCTTTCTTGAAATTAGGGACTTTTTCGATGCTACTATTTGGTTCGTTACTAGTAAACTTTAAAGTGAAAGTTATCGTACGATGGTCGCTGTTACTGAATTCATCACCAACATTCAAATTCTCTATTAATTCTTCTTTTGTTGAAAGTACAATGTCAAGAACGTTATTACCACGGGTCGGCGTTCGAACAAATTGATAAAGCGAACTCTCTTGCAAGTTCGTATACAAGTCATGTCCGGAGTGTGAAGTAAGAGTATCGCCCCAATTGGTCACAGGTAAATTAAAGTCGCCAAAAATTACGGTATCTTGTGAGTTACTTACATCTGCAATTTGTTCGTAAATTTCTCGGTCAGTTTGCACTGATTGAGCTGGAGGTCTGTATATTAATGCAAGTATTATTTTTGTACCTTTATTATTCTTTATTAGCACAAAAGATGCGTCGACGTTCACAATTTGAGGTTTTGACAAGAGGGTAGGGTTAAGACTGTCCTTTGATATAAAGTAAAACGCCACCTCCATTTTTTCGATTTATTCGGCTTTTCTCAAACATTACATAACCGGGAAGTGAATACTCTGCTAAAAAGTCTCTATCTTCTGTATTGAGCCAAGATTCTGTTATGCCAATCACATCATAATTTTCTGTAAACACTAGCTCCTCTAAATCTGAAAATTTATTGCGTATGCTACGAGCGTTTGCATAGAGAGAGAGAGAGAGAGAGAGAGAGAGAGAGAGACAGAGAGAGAGAGAGAGAGAGAGTTGCAGAGTTGCAGAGTTACACAGATACTCAGACCACACAGACCTTGTGGTCTCTACTAGGTGGTCCGGCCTTAATACTATTAAACAGGGACAGTTTATAGTAAAGGACCTCAAGTTTAGGCTCTCTCCCCACCCTCCGCTCCCTTCACCTAAAATGCCATACCAGAACAAAGGATGAAGTGTAACCTTATGGGTCACAAGGAAAGTGTTTATAGAGTATAGAAACAAATTAGTCTGAAAGGGAATTTACACTTTTCTATTGATCCAATCAACATCAGATTATCGTCCAGTCTCTTATTAAACGTATCAATTTAATTACTATCGATCATCTCCCTTGGTAAACTAGTCCACTCTTTAACCACAGTGCACTGTATGTGAAGACACTTTACAAAGGAGTACAAAGGAAATCAAGACACAACAGGTCTAGTGACCCTTCTAGGCTGCTTGTCCTCCAAAACACTGAGGATCAAGTGTCCAAACAGTGGTTTAGAGTGGGTAAGGGAACATTGGAAAGGGAACTACTGCCCTAGAATTAATGTCCGTGGCAGGATTAGGAAGTTACTAGGGGACAGATGGGTTAGTAACTGAGGGGGGAATAAAATAAAGTTATTCATTTACAAACGCAGTCAGTCGCGGGTTTGATGAGAGATATTTGTCTAAGCGGAGTCTAAATGAATCAACGGTGCTGCAGTCTATAACATCTCGTCTCGGGGAAGCCCATTCCACAAGTTGACAACTCGATTGAAGAAAAAATTCTTAGATTCGTGTGAGTTAAAATATTTACCAATAATTTTGCAACCGTTTCCCTGCGTGTAATTAGATTGGTCGATAGTGAAGTACTTACTACAGTTCATATTGTCGATGCCTTTGATGATTTTGAACACTTGAATTAAGTCACCTCTTAATCTGCGCTGGGTTAAAGGAAATAGATTTAATTCTCTAAGACGCTCTTCGTATGGTTTGTTCTTTAGGCTAGGTATCATTTTGGTAACTCTCGTTGAACTCGTTCTAGCTTGTTTATATCTTTTTGGTAATAAGGGCACCAGGATTGAACGCAGTATTCCAGAAGAGGGTGGACTAAGGAATTGTAAAGGGTTAGGATAACTTCTTTGGATTTATGCTCAAATGACCTGCTTATAAAGCCAATTATTTTGTTTGCCTTCTTAACAACTTCTGAACCTTGTTGACTTCGGTTTTTAGGTTGCTCGATATTGTTACTCCCAGATCGGTTTCTCTGTTTAACATTCTTAATCTGAGTGCCATTCATCGAATAGTTTGCTTTCTCATTTAGGTATCCGATATGTAGTACTTTACATTTATCCGCATTGAAACTCATTTGCCAAATTTGGGCCCAACATGACGATTTATCTAGATTAGTTGCATATCGTCAACTTGTTCTTTTGAGAGTACGCTATTTTGCAATTTTTGTATCGTCAGCAAATTTTGAGATTGTACAGGTGAGACCCTCATCTATGTCGTTGATGTAAATTAGAAAGAGAATTGGTCCCGGGTACCGATCCCTGGGGTACCCGGCTCCTTACATTGGTCCATTTAGATTCCTTATGGTTTATGACTACATATTGCTTTCTGTCGCTGAGCCAATTTCTATCCTTTTCAACACACCGTCTTGTGTGACATCTACACAGAGAGAGAGAGAGAGAGAGAGAGAGAGAGAGAGAGAGAGAGAGAGAGAGAGAGAGAGAGAGAGAGAGGAGAATGAGAGAGAGAGAGAGAGTAGAGAGAGAGAGAGAGAGAGAGAGAGAGAGAGAGAGAGAGAGAGAGAGAGAGAGAGAGAGAGAGAGAGAGAGAGTTAGATCAATAGTAGGAAGATACATAAGCATAAGTACATAATAATACAGTACTACTTTCAGTAAACACACACACACACACACACACACACACACACACACACACACACACACACACACACACACAGTCAAACCTACTAGCATCATCGGCAAAAATCCCAAGCTCACAGATAATTACTTGGGAGCGGCTGTATTCTGCCCTCTCTTCCACACACACACACACACACACACACACACACTTACACACACACCCCGGAGCCCTCTTACTCTCACAGACACTCCTATTCTACTCACAGTCGTATACTCTTTACACCGTGTCGTACGAAAGTTTTTTCTGGCAACTTCTCACGAGCAACGATATTCGTTTACCGATTCGTGGGTTTTGTATCCATTGGTATTGAAATCGAAGCTGAAGGAAGATTATTGCAGTTGATCGATAATTCATAAAACCTGTGCAAGTACGTTTGTTGTGTACATGCACACAACAAGTACGTTTGTTGTGTACATGCACACACAAGTACGTTTGTTGTGTACATGCACACACAAGTACGTTTGTTGTGTACATTCACACAACAAGTACGTTTGTTGTGTACATGCACACAACAAGTACGTTTGTTGTGTACATGCACACAACAAGTACGTTTGTTGTGTACATGCACACAACAAGTACGTTTGTTGTGTACATGCACACACAAGTACGTTTGTTGTGTACATGCACACACAAGTACGTTTGTTGTGTACATGCACACACAAGTACGTTTGTTGTGTACATGCACACAACAAGTACGTTTGTTGTGTACATGCACACAACAAGTACGTTTGTTGTGTACATGCACACACAAGTACGTTTGTTGTGTACATGCACACAACAAGTACGTTTGTTGTGTACATGTACACAACAAGTACGTTTGTTGTGTACATGCACACAACAAGTACGTTTGTTGTGTACATGCACAGAACATCGACCTTTGGTTTGGAGATTAGGATAGAGAAAGTAAGAGAAGACAAAGAAGTGGCTGTCCTTAGCTGTTTTATGTTTCTTAACTGTGGTGTATGAGAAAAGAAGTATTGTATTCTTGTGTATTGCAGTGTTAGAGAGAGGAAGTGTTTGTGAGAGCTAGCTGGATTGCTCTCTGTGTAGGTGAGGTACAAAGGTAATCAGTATGAGAGGCCAGGCAAATGAAACAGGGGTCCCAGCAACTGCTGATCACATGTCTATAAAGCTTCCCTATTCATTTGGTGCCTACAGTCTCCCTCTTACCCCTTGAAAAGTTGGTTGAATGCACTTTTGGATGCAACCAAATTTGCAGTGCTTCATTGAATCTTCTCACTACTATACCCTGTTCCAAAATAAAGTAGGCCAAAACTCTTGATCATTAAAATCTATAACTCACCAACAACTGGAGCAATCGAATTATTGTTTCTACCATATTGGGAAGGGCCAGGCAGGGAAATTACAGCCCATTTGCTCTAGCCCTTTTTGAGTTAGAGGTTAGGGTTCACGATTTCTGGCCTACCTATTTGTAACAGGGTATAGCTCATGTAAATGAAACAACAAATGGAATAGTTGAAAAACAAACATAAAACTATCGTTTTAATAGGATAATGTGTCTGTTATTGCAAGGGACTGGAGTTCTCGAAATGGGGCTTCAATCCTGAATTCATTTTTGACTCGCAGTGTTCTTGCTTAATAATCCAGAAGGGTTGATAGCCTCTGAAGTTCTATTTTAACTAGAAACTCTTACTGTGCTTAGAGCCTCTGTTTCCCTCTGGTTAATAATACAAAAAGCAGCAGTCCGAGTTATACCCGTGCATTAGGGTGGAGTGTCTCCCTGTGGTGTACGGGGCCAAACACTCCAGGCCGCGTCCCCCTCTCAGCCCCAGCGGTAAACAGGTGAACTTGTATGACATTATCCCCGCCGCGCCCCTCCCCCGGAAAGAGTGCACTGTTACCCTTGAGGGGAGATGGGTCGTTTTTATGATTCCCTTTCTCCCTCGTGTTAAGCCCAATTTGTTTTGAGATTATAAGACCGTTAGTTTGGCGATTTGAACACCTTTCGCCCCATTTCGTTGTCAATTTTAAGACCTTTCCTGCCATTTAGGTGTCGATTTTTTCCTAGTGAGCGACAGCGAGCCTGTAATTCAAAGAGAGACCGGCCTTCGGCCGGGATATTTGTGTACCGATTTTTTTTACAAATTTATCTTCAAGGGGGGTCTAGCAGGGTTTTTGTTATGCTTGATGGAGGTCTAGCGAGGAAACTAAGAAATAAAGGAATAAATGAATTAATAGACCAAAAATTATGTTCCATCTCCTCTTAATGTGGATTGATGTCTATCGAGCGACGCCTTCACCTCCTCCGCCAGTACCATTGTCCTTCTCTCTCATATCGGGGGAGTTGAGCCATCTTGAGATGTTATGCTGCCATTTTGTATACGTTCTGCTCTGTTTTGTCTGAGTTACTCATTCAGAATACCATGTCGTAATTCTATTCTGGCTATTACTAAACTATTCAATCATTCCTAGTAAGAACTTCTAGCAATCAAATGGGTACAATGTATGATACTTAATCCGGCACAATTGCATTTTCAATCAATATGAATTTGGAGCTCAGGATTAGGCTTTACCAATTTTGTGTTGCAATTAATTCGAGTTTAACATAGTTTTTTATTTTCTTGAATATCTTTTAATATAGCTACCATCATAAAGAAGACACCCTGACAGTAGGAAAGGCTATGCAAATCTAGGAAAATTTTGGTTAAATAATATAAATAGCCGTAAAATAAGCGTTTTGAGAGCAATAAGGCCATATTACAATCTGTAACACCGAGCCAAGTTTTGTTTTCTTCAAAATTTGGCTTGAATTTTTCATTTTTGCAAAGTAATCGAACCACATTATCGAAAAATCCGTTTCAAGTTTTGACATAAGTTATCTTGAACATTAGGTTAGATTAGTCAGGTAAGGTTACTCAACGGGGTCTGGGGGCGGCAGTCCTTAGTAAGAAGACTAGGATAGGTTAAGTTGGTTAGGTTAGGTTATGCAGCAGGGTTCTGAGTTTAGGTTAGGTTAGTGACTTGGGTACTCATTACCGAAACTACCATGATTGAAATGTGTTTCAACCACCGGAAATGCATTTTATGTGCACTATATAAAGCGCTGTACAAAAAAAAAAAAAAATCTCTCTATACCTCTCCCTATTGACGGCAAAATAGATGCTGATTTCAATAAGTTATAGGTGGGCGTGGGAGTGAGCCCATCCTGTATCCCAAGGCATTTATGCGGTTATATTACTTAAAACAAATGTGTTGTTTATTATTAATCATAGTTTTTTCCCTAGACCTCCACAACACGTAAACATATGCCCTCAAACCCTTCTTCTATTCGACATACTCGTCTCCATTTCCTCTGCACATTCTCTTCCTTTTCTTCCCTCCATTCCTCTCCAGAGTCCTCTTCAGCTCTCTTACTCTCTCTCTTTGCTCTGCGTTAGTTACTCTTTTCCTTCACACTCTCCTTGCATCATCCAGGCAGCACTGGTTGTTGGTTCCATGTGTTTGTTCTATTCCCTGCATAAGCCCTAACTTGTGTTGCGTTTATAAATAACTAAGATGTTACTCTCTTTTCCCCAAATACACAAAAGATCACTTATAACTGTGTTACGTTACTAACCCAACTGTCCCCTGCTAATATCTCCTAATCCGGCGACAGACATTAGTACTATGGCAGTACTTCCCTTTCCAATTTCCCCTTACCACTCTAAACCACTGTTCGGACACTTGAGCATCAATGTTTTAGAGGGCAAGCAGCCGCTCGCTAGACCTGTTCTTGCTTGATTTCCTATTCACTCCTTGTACTCCTTTGTACTCTTTTCGATATATATCGTTCCTTTGCTTTATATTCTGGCTATTATTACACGATTGTTGTCTAGATATGGAGACAGCAATCCTTTGGGTATCAATTATCTTGACTAAAACTTAAATAACTAGTAATTTAATCAAACATTGTAGGCTAGTCACTATACTGCCGTTTCAATAATCACCGACATTTCACTTGAAGTTGGTAGTTATTGGTCGTGGTCACCAAAATTCGCGTTATTCATGCATATAAAATAATGTTAAGACATTGATTGCTAAAGACCATTTGTGAGTTCGTGTTTTCAGGGTACTTCCAGAAGCTTGATCTCATTTAGTATTTGAGCGACATGGTATTTATTGACCTACCTGTACAACTATATTTTACTTCATATATATATAATAATTTTTTTTTCAAGTAGCCTATTAAGGACCATTAGGTCTGTTGTTGTTTGTCTTCCTTTGTATTGCTTTGTATAACCATTTACTTTTCCGAGCCTAATAAATACCCTTTATATGTTTCTGGCATTGGCTCCAAAAGAGTTTTTGTAATCACATAATTGTCTGCCACCTCTCTCTCTCTCTCTCTCTCCTGCTGGGGTCACACATTCACGTATATGCTCCCGTATGCTCCCGTACGAAGGTTTATTGGTAGTTGGCAACCGAATACGTAAAACGTAAGGGCTTAGTACGCAAAACGTAAATAAAATTGTGTCTAGTCGTGGGGGTTGGTACGCATGGCGGGCGTAGCCACGCTGGTCTTGGAGGTGGATGGTGCGGCCAAGGTCGCCCGGTATGTTTTGGATTTCGAATCAGATACGGGGCTCGCGCTCACGTATGTCAAAAGTCGGGAAAGCATACGTTTTACCTGGCTAGCTGCTACGTCTTACGGATGCAGCCCCGTAAAACGTAGCAGCTAGACAGGTAAAACGCAAGTTTCTCCCGCCAATCGTACAATGTTCACGTAAAACGGGAAAGTGAAAGTAAGTCCGGCCGCATCTGGCAACACCGCCGCACTGCGTGTTGGCGGGAAGACGCGGCAACGTTGTATAAGAAGCAGCGGGGGACACTCCCGTCATACCTCTCACCACACCGGAGCAGCAAACAACAAACCAACCCTGCCACCTGCTTGCCACCCTCTGCACCCTGCCCTGCCCTGCTTGCCACCCTTTGCACCCTGCCCTGCCCTGCTTGTCACCCTCTGCACCCTGCCCTGCCCTGCCCTGCCCTGTACCATGCAGAAGAAAGGCGTGAAGAAGGCCAGGAAGGCTTCCCCTGCCACCTCGACGTCTGACACATCACCTGGTGACCCCTCTCAGCCCGGCCCCTTCAACTCTGACCCCTCTCAGCCTGGCCCCTCCAACTCTGACCCCTCTCAGCCTGGCCCCTCGACGCCTGAAGATGAAATTGTTCTCGACCTCGGCCCCGATAGTGGAGAGCTCAAGGTTGAAGTGGATGAGACTGATGAGGAAGAAGAGGAGGAAGAAGTAGAACCTGCACTTACCAACAGCCAGGCTCCACCAAAGAAACGGCGCAGGAAGAAGACGAACGTGATACTGACGGAGGAGACGGAGAGGATGCTGGCTGATTGGATTGAGCTGGATGCGCCTTTCATTTTTGACAAGGGGGACCCCAGGCACAAGAACAAGGAACATATAGAGTCTGTATGGGCGGAGAAGGCTGCGACCATGGACCCACCAATGACCGCCTTCGATTTGAAGACCTGGTGGGGATCTCTCCGCTCCAGGTTCGGCCGGCTCAGCAAGTTGAAGAGTGGTGATGGGGCCAAACGACTGACTGAGAGGGAGAAGTGGATCCTCAGCATGTTCCACTTCATGAAGCCACACATCGTCCGTCAAAAGAAGCCCCGGTCACTTGGTATGCCTCAGGTACGTTGATATTTTTTATGTTTTCAAACCCTTGCACAGTGACAGTGTCAGTTTTAGGTTATTTTCGTAATTATTTTGCTTATAATGATGCTATTATTGTGTTCAATTTATCGTGTTAAACTTCAAATATTTGTTAATGAAACGCATAATAACTCAAACCAGTTTATTCATGTTATTTTAAAGGTTACAAGGATGAATGCTTATGTTGAATTTTATTTTAAATGTTATTTACATAAATAAGTACATGTTACTAATTCTACATTCATGTCACAACAGTCTGCTGCCCAGGCTGCAGCACCGGCGCCTGCTGCTGTTCCTGTCCCTGACCGCACCCCAACACCTCCTGTCCCAGTCTACGAGGTGGATGACCCCTCTGCCGGCAGTCAGGAAGAGGAGGACACACCCCCAGCCATCGCCCAGCCTGCACGGAGGGTGAAGAAGGGGAAGCCTCCTGGTGCTGTCCCCTCAACGTCAACACACGGGACCCTGGAGCAAGTGAGTAGAGAAAATATTAGTTACATTGTTCATTGGTGGCACCCCATTGCAATTCCATGCTATTATTAGATAAAGTGTTTCTGTTTCCAAAGTTATTACAATAACATAAATTAATAATAATACTAAAGATGTCATGATTTCACACCATACTATCGACAATAACTTTGAACATATTTTGTTCCCAGAATACCACAACATTTCATTGGTTAAAATAATTTTGTTGTCAAATATGAAAATATTATGTTTCGTGTGTTTAATGTTCTCTTGTTTGGATGATAGAGGAATGACTATAGATCAGGCAGGGGAAGTGGTGGTGGACAGGAGTGAATGGAGAATGCTTGTGAATAGTTGAGTGAACACGTGGTCATTTGGAGTAAGGGGTCGGGCGCAAGTTGGACTAGATAATAGTCCATCAGGCGCCTGGCCCGGGGAGACGATTAATATGAAGGGTGTGCCTGGAAGTGTGGTGGGAGGGCTTGTCGCTTTGGCTCCGCTGCATGTCTGCCTGCCGAGATCGGAACCTCTCCTGGTGGTCAGGGGCCGGGGGAGTGCTGGAGCGACCTTGGTGACCCTGGTCTCTGGGTCTTCTCCTGGGTGACCTGGATGTGTGAGAGTTTGTGTTTTTTATCTGTGTTTCTTTTTTGTTTTATGTTGTTTTTGTGTTTTCCCTGTTCTTGCTCTGTCTTGAGTCGGCTACCCCCAAAACGGGGATTGGGCCTGAGCATATAGATAGATAGATAGATTGTTTCTTGTTCAAGGTCCTCGCGAATTCTGAGAAGCTGCGCCAGAACCTGGGTCAGGCGTTCGATGTGGTCGAGGATCAGGACCATAAGTATTGGCGCTACTCCCTGGAGGGCATGGTGAAAGACTGTGTGGGGCTGCCTCCAGCTTATACACCACACTCAAGTTGGAACTGTTGGCAGCCATCGACCGGTTCAAGGTTGCCCATGCGGAGGGAGTGCCCCGGCCTGGTCCGGACCTCTTGCTCCACGCCCACAGGAGCTTTGGGTTTCCGGCGCCCCTACCCCAACCCATGGCACAGCAGCATCCGACAGTGATGTACCAGGGCACTCCGGCAACCACCCTGCCTCCTCCCACCCTGTCGACCCAGCCTCAGCCTGGTCTTGGGGGCATCGTGCTACCTGCACACCAGGTTGCAGCCTTGAAGTCGTTGTTGGTGCAGCCACCTGTAATGCCACCCCCTCGCCAATTCGTCCCGCCTACTGCCTCCACACACAGCCAACCGTCTTTTGACCTGGGGCAGTTTGGCAACACATTCCTAGAAATGTTGACGGCTCAAAAATCACCTGCACCTGTCATTGCAGGTACGCCTGTGTCTGCCATAGATCCCCTGAATGAGACACAGGAGATCCCCAAGCATTAATAATACCCTCTGTATATATATACCCTGTATATATATAAATGTTAATGTGTATTTGTTAAAAATATATGTATTTGTGTAATGACGTGTGTGTTTCTATTTCCAATATTTTATCATAATTGTTGATTAATAAGATGACAAATAAAATCTATAATGAAAGTAATGAGCATACAAAATAAATAATTCATTTAAACGCAATAATGATAATATGGTTAATACTAATTATGAAAATCATTGATGGACAACTTACATTAAATATTACTGTTAGACATAAAGTACAAAACAAAGGTAACATGGAAAACATAGCAAAATTGAATGCAATTAGAAAGTCAAAGATGTAAAATTAAATAAGCATAGTACAATTTAAGTACACATATAATTTAAACTACATAGGAAGAACCTAAACATTAGAGAAAATGCACTTTCAAAGATACAATTACAATACAAAGCAAACTAGCAAAGCCTCGATGTATTTAAAAGTAAATGTAACTCACCTAAATCCGGTCATCCTGCCAAGCCACAGATATTTGAGGGGAATTGAAGTAGGTCTTGAGGTAGTTGCGTTGAGCCTTGGCAAGCAGGGTTGCAGTGTTGCGGGTCACGGGTGGGATGTTGTTTCCTACAGGTGGGTCAGTCCTCCAGGCGGCAGGTATGAGTTGGTGGGTGTGTGGGTCCTCTTGATCTACCTCTGATTGGGGTGGGCATCGGCCTCGTAGGATGTTGTGCAGAATGCATGAGGCCAACACAACAACCTCTACACGTTCAGGTTTTAGAGATATTGCAGTGTGGAAAACCCAGAAGCGGTTGGCAAGAATGCCAAAGGCGTTCTCTACCGTCCGGCGGGCCCTGCTGATTCTGTAGTTGTATATTCGTTCCTGCTTCGTGAGGGATCGTAGGGGGTAGGGCTTCATCATGTAGGCGCGTAGAGGGAATGCATCATCACCTACTAAGAAGTATTCCGTGGGTGGTCCAGTGGGATCGGTAGAGATGACCTCGGCGGGTGGCAGATTTGCGTCCTGTTTCTCAAGCAAGTTAGACAGACTGGTGTGTGCAAAGCCACCACCATCAGACTCTGACCCTATGGCACCAACGTCGACGTATATGAACTTGTAGTTGGAGTCAACAATTGCCATCAGGACAATGGAAAAAACTTCTTGTAGTTGAAGTAATATGTGCCACCAAAGTTTGGGTTTCGGATCCGTATGTGTTTGCCATCAATGGCTCCTACACAATGCGGCAGATTCCATCGTTCCTCATAGCCGCTGGCAACCTCCTTCCATGCAGCAGGCGATTGTGGCGTCTTGATCTCCTGATCTCCGTAGACAGAAATGATGGCCTGGCAGGTGTCGGGAACAATTTGGCTGATGGTGTTGTGGGCAACACGAAAGTTGTATTGCAGGCTCTTATATGAATCACCCGTAGCGAGGAAACGTAGGGTGATGGCCACCCGCAGACCAGGAGGAATGGGGTTCCGCCAGAATGTAGGTTTCCTCTGAATGAGGGGTGTGACACGTTCCACTATCTCATCAAATAGGGTGTTTGTCTACCCGGGTGAAGTTTTTGTACAGTTGTGGACATTCGGTGGCCAACTCTTGCATCAGCTTCTCATAATGGCCATGTTCAGGCCTTCGTTGTAGATATGGCCACACCCACACTGTCCTCTTGCTCCTTTCCTTCTGCTTCTCTTCTTCTTCTTCATGGATGTGGTTTGCTATTGCAAGCAGTTCTAACATTTCTATGTAGGAAATGATCCATTGCATGAGCCGGGTGTTATGCCTGTTCTCCGGTTTGATTAGGGAGTTCACCATCTTGAACTCCTCCAGGATGTATTCCGTGATGTTCTTCATGGTGCCGAGTCAGGAGTCGGGAGTGGGAATGGGTTTGTTGTGGCCAGTCATGCCCTTTTCTAGTTCCCAGATTCCAACCAAGACATACGTGGTTGACACAGACTGTCTTTGTCTGTGTTTGGACAGACGGGGTGTGCCTACGATTGTCCGGACACGGTCCACGTAATGCCTACAAACTCACAAGACGTACGGCCTCAGCTACGTAGGTCTTGTGGGGGCGTGGCCATGGGTGTGGCCTGTGTTCCCGCAAATCGGGCAGCCCAGGCGGACTAACGGGGACATGCTTACGCAAGTCGCAAGCACGTACGTAGCTCCATACGACTACATTACGTCTGACGTAACACTGGCCCCGTTACGGTACGTATGTCGGGAAGTGCAATAGTCTTCCTCTATACGGGCGTACACGGCCGGACTACGCCCGTCATTACACAAAATTGGCGATCATGCCTGACGGGAGCATACGGGAGCGATATACGTGAATGTGTGACCCCAGCATCCCCCTGGGGACTCCGAGGCAGGGCGTACTGGCGTCATCATGGTTGTATTGAACATTTTGCAAAGATAGTGAAGTATGTGACGTGTTTGTAGTTTGATGTATTGATAGGAAGACAAGGTGTTTCGGAGGGCAGTCTGGGGTTGCCATTAATATTGATGAGGCACCGAAAGGATCATCTAGGGAGGCCAGGTGGTAAAACAGGAGTTCCAGCTGTCCTTGTCAACTACCTGTAACACTCCCTGGGTAGTACTGCCCTGTTCGGCTGGTGCCTAAAGCCTCCTAATATTCTATTATATTACCACGAAATCTATTTTCATAAGCTTATTGCTTATCAGCCGTATTGCAAATTTAATGAACTTCTGAGGAAGCATGGAGTTATTAAACTGTTCCGATGCAACTGTCAACAGGAATTAAACCTGCGATAATGTCCAATCCCGTGTGGTGAGGCTCGACAATTATCTACTCAGAAGCGCACCACAATTATATAAAAAAGCTACGTGTTAGGAAACGCCTTCCTAGGGTTGATGAGGGCGGAGCTGCTACCGCCAGAAGCGATGTGGACTCATCAGATGGTGGGCCCGGTAGAGGCTTCGAACATTTACGGCCCCAGATACAGACATTAAAGTCTTAGTGAGGGTGCCGCTACTTAGGTTTCATTAGGTTAACAGATTTACAGCTTCGACTCCCATGTCTGCCTTTGTTAATCCCTTGAGGTTTATGACGCAATTTAGCAGTTTATTCTGGTTATCATTAGACAGTTTTATTAAGATTAAAAAGTGTATATGGCAGGCCGGGGGTTGGTTTAGATCGTGTTTACCCTTTTAACTCCCAGAGATCCTTCCTAATCTGTACAAAATTGTCTAATGATAGCCAGAAAAAGTGTATATGGCAGTCAGAGGGCTGGTTTAGATCGTGTTTACCCTTTTAACTCCCAGAGATCCTTCCTAATCTGTACAAAATTGTCTAATGATAGCCAGAAAAAAAAATCAAAACGCGTCATTCTCCTCAAAGGGTTAAGCACATTAAGCTTGTAACTATTATGCTGTTATCATATACAAGCGCAATGTTTAAATTTATATGGAATACCTCACCATCAAGTCGACAGCCAATTAAAAATAATATCCTAATTAGCAATGGGATTTATCTGGTGTGATAATTATAGAGCTTATTGTGTGTGATGTTGCAGTAACTCGGTGCCCCTTCACCACTCGAGATATTAAGGGGAGAGGGTTTATTGTGTGTGATGTTGCAGTAACTCTGTGCCCCTTCACACTTGAGATATTAAGGGGAGAGGGTTTATTGTGTGTGATGTTGCAGTAACTCGGTGCCCCTTCACCACTCGAGATATTAAGGGGAGAGGGTTTATTGTGTGTGATGTTGCAGTAACTCGGTACCCCTTTACCACTTGAGATATTAAGGGCAGAGGGTTTATTGTGTGTGATGTTGCAGTAACTCGGTGCCCCTTCACCACTTGAGATATTAAGGGGAGAGGGTTTATTGTGTGTGATGTTGCAGTAACTCGGTGCCCCTTCACCACTCGAGATATTAAGGGGAGAGGGTTTATTGTGTGTGATGTTGCAGTAACTCGGTGCCCCTTCACCACTCGAGATATTAAGGGGAGAGAGTTCATTGTGTGTGATGTTGCAGTAACTCGGTGCCCCTTCACCACTCGAGATATTAAGGGGAGAGGGTTTATTGTGTGTGATGTTGCAGTAACTCGGTGCCCCTTCACCACTCGAGATATTAAGGGGAGAGAGTTCATTGTGTGTGATGTTGCAGTAACTCGGTGCCCCTTCACCACTTGAGATATTAAGGGGAGAGGGTTTATCGTGTGTTATGTTGCAGTAACTCGGTGCCCCTTTACCACTTGAGATATTAAGGGCAGAGTGTTTATTGTGTGATGTTGCAGTAACTCTGTGCCCCTTCACCACTCGAGATATTAAGGGCAGAGGGTTTATTGTGTGTGATGTTGCAGTAACTCGGTGCCCCTTCACCACTTGAGATATTAAGGGGAGAGGGTTTATTGTGTGTGATGTTGCAGTAACTCGGTGCCCCTTCACCACTCGAGATATTAAGGGGAGAGGGTTTATTGTGTGTGATGTTGCAGTAACTCGGTGCCCCTTCACCACTCGAGATATTAAGGGGAGAGGGTTTATTGTGTGTGATGTTGCAGTAACTCGGTGCCCCTTCACCACTTGAGATATTAAGGGGAGAGGGTTTATTGTGTGTGATGTTGCAGTAACTCGGTGCCCCTTCATAACTTGAGATATTAAGGAGAGAGGGTTTATTGTGTGTGATGTTGCAGTAACTCGGTGCCCCTTCACCACTCGAGATATTATGGGAGAGGGTTTATTGTGTGTGATGTTGCAGTAACTCGGTGCCCCTTCACCACTCGAGATATTAAGGGGAGAGGGTTTATTGTGTGTGATGTTGCAGTAACTCGGTGCCCCTTCACCACTCGAGATATTAAGGGAAGAGGGTTTATTGTGTGTGATGTTGCAGTAACTCGGTGCCCCTTCACCACATGAGATATTAAGGGGAGAGGGTTTATTGGGTGTGATGTTGCAGTAACTCGGTGCCCCTTCACCACTTGAGATATTAAGGAGAGAGGGTTTATTGTGTGTGATGTTGCAGTAACTCGGTGCCCCTTCACCACTCGAGATATTAAGGGGAGAGGGTTTATTGTGTGTGATGTTGCAGTAACTCGGTGCCCCTTCACCACTCGAGATATTAAGGGGAGAGAGTTAATTGTGTGTGATGTTGCAGTAACTCGGTGCCCCTTCACCACTCGAGATATTAAGGGGAGAGGGTTTATTGTGTGTGATGTTGCAGTAACTCGGTGCCCCTTCACCACTCGAGATATTAAGGGGAGAGAGTTCATTGTGTGTGATGTTGCAGTAACTCGGTGCCCCTTCACCACTTGAGATATTAAGGGGAGAGGGTTTATTGTGTGTGATGTTGCAGTAACTCGGTGCCCCTTCACCACTTGAGATATTAAGGGCAGAGGGTTTATTGTGTGTGATGTTGCAGTAACTCGGTGCCCCTTCACCACATGATATATTAAGGGCAGAGGGTTTATTGTGTGTGATGTTGCAGTAACTCGGTGCCCCTTCACCACTTGAGATATTAAGGGCAGAGGGTTTATTGTGTGTGATGTTGCAGTAACTCGGTGGCCCTTTACCACTCAAGATATTAAGGGGAGAGGGTTTATTGTGTGTGATGTTGCAGTAACTCGGTGCCCCTTTACCACTCAAGATATTAAGGGCAGAGGGTTTATTGTGTGTGATGTTGCAGTAACTCGGTGCCCCTTTACTACTCAAGATATTAAGGGGAGAAGGTTTATTGTGTGGGATGTTGCAGTAACTCGGTGCCCCTTTACCACTCAAGATATTAAGGGCAGAGGGTTTATTGTGTTTGATGTTGCAGTAAGTCGGTGCCCCTTCACCACTTGAGATATTAAGGGGAGAGGGTTTATTGTGTGTGATGTTGCAGTAACTCGGTGCCCCTTCACCACTTGAGATATTAAGGGGAGAGGGTTTATTGTGTGTGATGTTGCAGTAACTCGGTGCCCCTTCACCACTCGGAGATAAGGAGAGGGTTTATTGTGTGTGATGTTGCAGTAACTCGGTGCCCCTTCACCACTTGAGATATTAAGGGCAGAGGGTTCATTGTGTGATGTTGCAGTAACTCGGTGCCCCTTCACCACTCGAGATATTAAGGAGAGAGGGTTTATTGTGTGTGATGTTGCAGTAACTCGGTGCCCCTTCACCACTTGAGATATTAAGGGCAGAGGGTTTATTGTGTGTGATGTTGCAGTAACTCGGTGCCCCTTCACCACTTGAGATATTAAGGGCAGAGGGTTTATTGTGTGTGATGTTGCAGTAACTCGGTGCCCCTTCACCACTTGAGATATTAAGGGCAGAGGTTTTATTGTGTGTGATGTTGCAGTAACTCGGTGCCCCTTCACCACTGAGATATTAAGGGCAGAGGGTTAGGGTTTATTGTGTGTGATGTTGCAGTAACTCGGTGCCCCTTCACCACTTGGATTAAGGGGGTTTATTGTGTGTGATGTTGCAGTAACTCGGTGCCCCTCACCACTTGAGATTTTATTGTGTGATGTTGCAGTAACTCTGTGCCCCTTCACCACTCGAGATATTACGGGGAGAGGTTTATTGATGTTAACTCAGTGCCCCTACACCACTTGAGATATTAAGGGGAGAGGGTTTATTGTGTGTGATGTTGCAGTAACTCGGTGCCCCTTCACCACTCGAGATATTAAGGGCAGAGGGTTTATTGTGTGTGATGTTGCAGTAACTCGGTGCCCCTTCACCACTTGAGATATTAAGGGCAGAGGGTTTATTGTGTGTGATGTTGCAGTAACTCGGTGCCCCTTTACCACTCAAGATATTAAGGGGAGAGGGTTTATTGTGTGTGATGTTGCAGTAACTCGGTGCCCCTTTACCACTCAAGATATTAAGGGGAGAGGGTTTATTGTGTGTGATGTTGCAGTAACTCGGTGCCCCTTTACCACTCAAGATATTAAGGGCAGAGGGTTTATTGTGTGTGATGTTGCAGTAACTCGGTGCCCCTTCACCACTTGAGATATTAAGGGCAGAGGGTTTATTGTGTGTGATGTTGCAGTAACTCGGTGCCCCTTTACCACTCAAGATATTAAGGGGAGAGGGTTTATTGTGAGTGATGTTGCAGTAACTCGGTGCCCCTTCACCACTCAAGATATTAAGGGCAGAGTGTTTATTGTGTGTGATGTTGCAGTAACTCGGTGCCCCTTTCCCACTCGAGATATTAAGGGCAGAGGGTTTATTGTGTGTGATGTTGCAGTAACTCGGTGCCCCTTCACCACTCGAGATATTAAGGGGAGAGGGTTTATTGTGTGTGATGTTGCAGTAACTCGGTGCCCCTTTACCACTTGAGATATTAAGGGCAGAGGGTTTATTGTGTGTGATGTTGCAGTAACTCGGTGCCCCTTCACCACTTGAGATATTAAGGGCAGAGGGTTTATTGTGTGTGATGTTGCAGTAACTCGGTGCCCCTTCACCACTTGAGATATTAAGGGGAGAGGGTTTATTGTGTGTGATGTTGCAGTAACTCGGTGCCCCTTCACCACTCGAGATATTAAGGGCAGAGGGTTTATTGTGTGTGATGTTGCAGTAACTCGGTGCCCCTTCACCACTTGAGATATTAAGAGGAGAGGGTTTATTGTGTGATGTTGCAGTAACTCGGTGCCCCTTCACCACTTGAGATATTAAGGGGAGAGGGTTTATTGTGTGTGATGTTGCAGTAACTCGGTGCCCCTTCACCACTCGAGATATTAAGGGGAGAGGGTTTATTGTGTGTGATGTTGCAGTAACTCGGTGCCCCTTCACCACTTGAGATATTAAGGGGAGAGGGTTTATTGTGTGTGATGTTGCAGTAACTCGGTGCCCCTTCACCACTTGAGATATTAAGGGGAGAGGGTTTATTTATTGGTCAATATATATATATTAATTATTTGTTTTAGCATCTTCCCTAGACCTCTAGACCTCCATCAAGTTTTAACATAAACATGCCCAAGATCCGCCTACTAAATACATTTGTAGATTTTTCGGTAGAAAAATATCCTGGCTAAAATACAGGCTCGCTATGGCTCGCCAGGAAAATAATTACACTTAAAATGCATGAAAGGTCTTAACATTGACAAAGAAATCGCCAAACAAACGGGCCGAACGTGTAAAGTCTGAAAACTAATGAGGTTAATCATAAGGGAGATGGGGGCCAGAAAAACCAACCATCCCCCTTTAACACTCCACGAGCGGCTAGGTCGGTAACTTCTACTACCTGCTAAGCGGGTGGTTTTACCCTAAACTATCCTATTTTCCGTGCTCTTTTTCATGCATAACCAAGAGTCAGAGCGTAATACAATTATGTATCCATGAAAGGGCGATAATTGAGCTTTCCAATGACACCAGAACCATCCTTCTACGACCACAGTTTCTCTTGCAACGATCGTGCAACACGAAGGAAAAATCCCTCAAATACGGTAATTTCCTGACATATTTCCCTGTCTAGGGAGGCAGTGAGTGTGGATGTCTGTGGAGGTTGGGCCCAGTGCTGGCGCGGGAGCCGTGCCGAACGGTCAGAGTCAACCTACGCTCCTCCCACCACTCTTCTCCCTCTCAGAGCCAATTATGTGCTCAAAATTGCACACCGCCTTAATATATATATATATTCATTATTTGTTTTAGCTTCTTCCCTAGACCTCTAGACCTCCATCAAGTTTTAACATAAACATGCCCAAGATCCGCCTACTATATACATTTGTAGATGTTTCGGTAGAAAAATATCCTGGCTAAAATACAGGCTCGCTATGGCTCGCCAGGAAAATAATTACACTTAAAATGCATGAAAGGTCTTAACATTGACAAAGAAATCGCCAAACAAACGGGCCGAACGTGTAAAATCTGAAAACTAATGAGGTTAATCATAAGGGAGATGGGGGCCAGAAAAACAACCATCCCCCTTTAACACTGCACGAGCGGCTAGGTCGGTAACTTCTACTACCTGCCAAGCGGGTGGTTTTACCCTAAACTATCCTATTTTCCGTGCTCTTTTTCATGCATAACCAAGAGTCAGAGCGTAATACAATTATGTATCCATGAAAGGGCGATAATTGAGCTTTCCAATGACACCAGAACCATCCTTCTACGACCACAGGTTCTCTTGCAAGATCGTGCAACACGAAGGAAAAATCCCTCAAATACGGTAATTTCCTGACATATTTCCCTGTCTAGGGAGGCAGTGAGTGTGGATGTGTGTGGAGGTTGGGCCCAGTGCTGGCGCGGGAGCCGTGCCGAACGGTCAGAGTCAACCTACGCTCCTCCCACCACTCTTCTCCCTCTCAGAGCCAATTATGTGCTCAAAATTGCACACCGCCTTAAGTCGGGTCCCGCTAATAAGGGGTTAAGAACTACCAGACGACTCTCGCCCCAACACTGATGACGTTTTACTCTCCTAGTTAAGTGGTTTTACAAAATTGTATTAACAAGACAAGTTCACAATTCGTATTTTAATTTTGTCTAAAAGTTATATGAAATATAATGCATTCTATCATTTAGTACCAAATGTACTTTTATTTTATTTTCTCCATCTCTCAGACGCCAACTGTTCCTAATTTCACTCTGGCTAACATCAGTGGATTTCACTCAGCCCAGCAGCGACTTCTGGCACAGCGAGGGTTTAACCCATTTTGTACTGGTGCAGTACTGTTTAACTTTATTCTGGCTCCAATTAGACGGTTTAATTCAGTTTTAATAGAGCTTACAACACTTAACAAGCTTCGAACGATCTCGGTTAGCCCTTTTTCCTGCCACAGATCCTTCAAAAATTGCATAACATCGTTTAAATATATACAGTACTAGCAGGGGTACCCGGCGTTGCCCGGGTAATCACCATAATCACCATCACTACTACCACCACTAATACTACCATAATCACCATCATCAATCACTATTACCACAATCATCACAATACTACTACTACCATAATCACCGGCCTCGACCTCCCTGTGCCTCATTAAACGGCGACCTCGATTTCGGCCGCTAAATGACCTCCGATTTTGGATCTGGCCTCATCCGTACTCCCATTTGGGGGCATGCGAACAACTTTCGTTCCATACACCTTTTCGATCGGAGGCCTCCTTCTGCCCCAAACGGCCATTTTTTTTCGCATTTTTTTCGCTCCCGTATGCTACATAAGTTCTCCGAAAATTTTATTAAACAAAAGTGCCTCTGATTTCCACTAAACTCGCCTAAAACCATCTCCAAAGCCTGGGCTTTCCAACGGTGCCCCACACTCCCACCTGGCACCAAAACTGTGGGAGGAGTTTAGTAACAAAGGTCGGGTAACTGACAGACAAACATTGACCTTTATTTATTAAGATATCTATTGTATCTATTGCAGAGTTTGCCACCTGCAATTGGCACCGATGAGTGTGCCCACGCCCTTCGGTATTTTGTATAAGGTTTATTCCTCTTGACAAGTTGCCAACCAAGGCTGACGATTCCCATCCACTCAGATTTGTACCAGGTTGTCTCCCCTAGATGGGCTGCCGACGAAGGCGGACGAGTTCCGTCCACCGGGTGGATATACAATATAATTGAAAAGACATCGCCGGTACAGACGGGGTTAAGATAAATTGGTTGGACTGACCCCATCCCATAATCTCTGCATCCAATATACATCACCGGCCCGTATCAGCAGGTTCTGTCCGAGAAAACAAAGGAGGAGGTGCCTTGGGTGTGTTTGTTTGCACGGAAATGTTGGCCCTGGTGAAACATGGCCACAGACACTATGCTTACTGGGGGTTTCGTTTGCAGGTCATTTTTGCCCCAGGGATAGACTTTATTTGGGTCTCACTTTGGAGTTGTGGTGGACATATATGGTGGGTGTGGTAGTACCTCCTAGCGTGTTTCACACTTGTTTTGTTTTGTATTCCCCTACAGTATGTGCAAGAAGGAGACAAAAGGCAAAGCGCAAGTCGGGGGACACCTCGACGACGTATACAGACTAATAACATACACAACAAAGCCACTCCAACAGCTTCATCTCTCTCCACCACCCCTTCTACCCTCTCAACACTCTTCGGAAAATATCATCAAATGCCTTCACCTGACTTGACCTGACCTGACCTGGTTATCTTTAGCATAGGTTTTCGTAGCATAATTTAGGGTTTTTCGTTCACAGGCCATTTCCCTCCAGGGCTAGAGTATATTTGGATCACAGCTTGGAGTGTTATCTTTAGTATAGGTTATCGTAGTATAGTTTAGGTCAATGATAGGATATATTGATGTGGAAATTTACAGCTCATACCCCTTGCCCTTTTAAGTTAGAGAGGTTAGGGGTTACAATATTTGGCCTACTTATAGTTAATAACATATAGTAGGTACTGAAGGCTTGAATGCGGACGAATCGACTACAAACGAAAAGACATGAGGGGTTAGGTGGCCAGTGAGCTACTTATAGTTAATAACATATAGTAGGTACTGAAGGCTTGAATGCGGACGAATCGACTACAAACGAAAAGACATGAGGGGTAAGGTGGCCAGTGAGCTACTTATAGTTAATAACATATAGTAGGTACTGAAGGCTTGAATGCGGACGAATCGACTACAAACGAAAAGACATGAGGGGTTAGGTGGCCAGTGAGCTACTTATAGTTAATAACATATAGTAGGTACTGAAGGCTTGAATGCGGACGAATCGACTACAAACGAAAAGACATGAGGGGTTAGGTGGCCAGTGAGCTACTTATAGTTAATAACATATAGTAGGTACTGAAGGCTTGAATGCGGACGAATCGACTACAAACGAAAAGACATGAGGGGTTAGGTGGCCAGTGAGCTACTTATAGTTAATAACATATAGTAGGTACTGAAGGCTTGAATGCGGACGAATCGACTACAAACGAAAAGACATGAGGGGTTAAGTGGCCAGTGAGCTACTTTCTCGCTAGATCTACAAATATTTACTTCGATCTAGAGGCAAATTGTTTACATTTAGCGGCATGAATTCTAGCGATAGTCTGGTGATTTGATCCATTTAAGAATGCTATTCTAAAGATTGTGGCATTATTCTAGTGATTTTCAGCATTTATTTACTTGCTAGCGTACTTGGTAACCCTGTAGGCGGCCGTAAATCTAAACGACTACCGTAGCTCCCTCCCTAGCACAGTTTGGGTCGGCAAGAGTCTATATATCGTGGGTCGGGGCTTGAGTTGGTCACGTTCTATGGACTAGCGATGTAGTCCTCCCGGCGCCCCTGCTCCCCTTGATGACAGCCTTATATTTTACTGGCCTCTTGTATTTCGTCGTTTACGGTTTTCCCGGTCCTTTTTTTCTCTCTCTCTCTCTCTATATATATATATATATATATATATATATATATATAATTATATATACTGTATATACTGTATATATAATGAAAATAATAAGACACTATGATTTTACTGAGCTTTTGTATGTTATCGTTTTATGTGTCTGGGTCTCTCAGATACCGATGTATTTGCTATAGCTTTCTTCAACTAACTTTACCATTCCCAGCCATTGTTCTCCTCTACCAATATGTAGCATTTACTATACAATAATGTCTTCCTCTACTATAAGTTTATTGTCACTATAACATAATTACTCTTCCAATAAAAACACACTTACATGAGACTGGCTTCTATTGTTGTATCACTTTGGGTTTCTATTATATGTTGTTTTTTTTGTTAGCGGCGCATTCACAATAATTGTCGGCGTGCATCAAAGCTATACTAATTCAATAAGTTTTACAGAACTTACGATATGGAACCGTAAGTCGGACATATATATTAAGTAATTGAATAAAGTCGACTTTAATATATATTGATGTATCAGTGAATTCAGCCCCACTCAATTATCGTGAATTATTATTATTATTATTATTGGTATATACAGTATATGTATGTATATTATGTACTGTAAACAGTAATTATTATTATTATTATTATTGGTATATACAGTATATGTATGTATATTATGTACTGTAAACAGTAATTATTATTATTATTATTATTGGTATATACAGTATATGTATGTATATTATGTACTGTAAACAGTAATTATTATTATTATTATTATTGGTATATACAGTATATGTATGTATATTATGTACTGTAAACAGTAATTATTATTATTATTATTATTGGTATATACAGTATATGTATGTATATTATGTACTGTAAACAGTAATTTCAAGGTAACAACATTCTCCTTTGGTATACCAGTTTCGAATAAAGTATTTTGTTGTGACAACGGTATTATTCCCTTCCGTTAACTGTTGGTCAGATTGTGGAGACAACATCAAGGACAGTAAAGCCCCGTCCACACGATCGAGCACTGCCCGTCAGGCACGAGGGAAATGTCCGTCATGGAGTTAGTCCAGTGTCGTGGGAGGGAGTGTCGATTTTGCTCTCCGGTATAGGGCATTTTACCACGGAGATAATGGAGATAAATAGACAATACTTCGCAAGCGGACCTAGTTCGTCATAGTGAATACATTGAGTACAACCAATATTAAATTACGACCAGGATAGTGAAGAAAAGCCTGTTTTAGTGTTTTTCCAACGGTTTTACAAGTAGGTGGCCAGGAAGAAAGGCTGACCTGGCGAAAATCGAATTACCATGAACGTCGATCGTAATTATATATACGCGTTTCCTCTGAACGTATATCAATAGTGGATTATTCAGTAGTACTAATAATTAAATTTAAAGTGAAATCCAGTTATGTAAATTTTTTAAAAGTGATCAAGTGAAAATAAATGAAAATCTAGAGTGAAAAATACAAACGATCACCCACCCAGTGCCAACACTCCCGGCGCGGCCACATAGTGCCTCTCTCCACACGACACCCTCTCCCTAGACCCAACTAGTACCGAACTAAACATTCAAATACCCGGTGAGATACACAAATAATAGACAAACTTCCCAGCCCTCCTGTCGATATATTTTGGTCCACAAAAAAAAAAAAAAAAAATATACAGCCTAAAAGATAAACTTTTAAACAACCGTACGTTGAAATACGAATACCAACAAAATTGCCTACCTCCAACCCCTCCCCTGGTGACCTTGACACCCAACACACCACACAGCCACCACCCCGGCTCCCTCAGGTTCCTCCACACACACCTTCTTGCATCACAGTACTCCACACTCGCCACCTCGATATATAAATCAGTAAAGAAAAAGAGAAAATAAGGAAAATAAGCTAAACTACGATCAAAGATGGAAACCAATACATGTACTAAATGCAAGGTAAAGTCCGAGGACCAAAATGCCAAATGTGAAGAATGTAAATTGCTATTTCATCTGCAATGCATGGGCAAGCACAACAAAGGAAAACAAGGACTAACATGTGTAAATTGCTTCAATGAATTAAATGAGCTTAAACTAAAGAAAATGCTGAAATATGCCCCAGTTATGCTACAAGAAGAATTTACTGATGTAATGGAGAAAATTGGCCAGAAAGTCCAAATGGCATTGGTAAATGAAAATATTTCACCCCATTCTGACAACAAATCACAGTCCCCAACAAATTTAACATCACACTCGCGATTCATAGAAGATCTTAGTTACTGGCTGTCCCACTACAGTGTACATTGTCACCTATGTGCGCACACTCTCCCTCACGCACAAATACCCACAACTCTCAGCCCCCTACACCCCCACGTAACTCTCAACCTCACACCACCCCACGTGCCTCTCAACCTCAATTGCCCCCACATTGCCCTTCACATCCAACCACTCCCCCACAAGTTACCTCTCAGCCACCTCCGCCCTATCCACCCTCTATCTGCCCAACCGAGACCCTTATGTCACCCCAAACCACCACCCAGACAGGACTTTATTTTGTACCCAACTCCCCCGAGCAACAACATCGTAAGAGGAATGACGGGGATAGCCCTCAAAATCAAAACCAACTGCCATCTACCACAACCACGGCAGTACAGGGTGCCCCAACCACAACCAATACAGCTTCACCTGTATGCAGATATCACCTGAAAAGAAAATGCCACTTTGGACCAAAATGTGAACTTAATGGAGTAAAATGCAGATTTGAGCACCCCAAAATTTGCAACAATATGATCAGAGATGTCAAATGCAGATTTGGTGAAAACTGCAAATACCACCACCCACCCCTCTGCCAGTCATCACTAGAGAGTAAGAAATGCTATGATAACAAATGCTCAGATTTCCATATTAGGGGGACTCGGAGGATAGCCAGAAACAACACAAATGCTAACCAAAAAAACTCTCCAGTTTTGCGAGGACGAGACAGAGGAAGAAGACACTATGGGAAATGGCAGAACGAGATGAACAAAGTGCGAAAATTGGAAGAACAAATAGCCCAGCTAGAGTACCTCCTGTCCTCCCGAGCGTGGCACAAGGATGTGTTCTACGAACAATACAAAATATCCCCCGAGGACTACTAGGTACACATAGTAGTCCCACCCCCGTCTTGTTTGCAAACATCCAAGGTCTTAAAAATAGAACCACAAACAAAGTACCATTTATTAGGAGCCTGCTAGAAGAAGGAAACGCTATATTTGCGGCTCTCACAGAAACCCACATTAAGGATCAGGCAGATAGTGAAGTATGGATTCCTGGTTATAACCTACATAGGGCGGACAGAACGCATAGAACTCGTGGAGGTGTAGCCTTGTACATTCATGACTCACTGATATCTACTGAATGTCTAAATAACAGTAACGAAGTAGTAGAAATACTTGGAGTTATAATAGAATCCCTAAACCTAGCAGTTATTGTTACATACAGACCTCCTGACTCTTCCTTAGAAGAATTCAAAACCCAGCTCAACATGATCAAATCAGAAGTGGAAGCCCTGGGAAACCCGACACCAAATATTATGTGGTTAGGAGATTTTAACCTTCCAAACATCAAGTGGAGGCAACTAGAAGACCAAGTAGTGTCGATAAACGCCAGAGAAGCAAATGCAAGAAAAACAAATGCAAGAGAACTATTTAATCTTTGCGACTTTTTTAGTCTTAACCAGCATATTACCGAACCCACACGTGAAAACAATATCTTAGACCTTGTCTTCACTAATAATGACAACCTAGTACACAGTGTTAACATATCGGACACAACATACTCAGATCATAAATACATTGAGATCAAAACAACCCTAGCATGTGTACAGAACACCTCAGAAACTAGACCAAAAACTGGTCCATTCAGCAAATTTAACTTCAATAGTACAAATATTAGGTGGGAAGAGGTAAACCAAGAAATGGAGGAAATAGACTGGGAAGATTTAATGAACAACCGGACACCATCAGAATGCCTAGTCCTATTAACGGAAACCATGTCCCAAATCTGTAGCCACCACATACCAGAAAGACAAACAAGACGAAGAAGCAAACAAGAACGGGAAAGAAGGAAGCTGTACAGAAGAAGAAAATTACTAACACAAAGACGCACACAACAAAGTCTACAGGAAAAACAAAAGATCCAAATAGATAGAGAAATTGTGGACATTGAACAACGACTAAGAATCTCCTATGAGCTACAACAAATAGAAGAGGAGAGCAAAGCTATTGCAAGCATAAAGGAAAACTCCAAGTACATCTTTTCATACGCTAAACATAAAACCAAAACCACATCAAACATCGGCACACTAAGTAAAGATGAAGTGTCATTCACAGGGGACAAAAAGGAAATGAGTGAACTATTACGTCTACAGTATGAAAAAGCCTTCAGTAAGCCTGACGAAACAAAAGCAATCAGAGACCAAAATGAATTTTTCATGAATAATCCCCCCACGGAAACCCCCCCAGATTCTGGACATTAATTTCGGACCAAAAGATATAGCAGAAGCCATCGCCAACATGCCATCCCACTCGGCACCAGGCCCGGACTCGTGGAGTTCAATCCTAATAAAGAAATTTAAGGAAAACCTTTCAAAACCCCTGGCTATAATGTGGAGAAGGAGTCTAGACACTGGAGAAATACCGGATAGTTTGAAAAACGCAATAATTGCCCCTTTGCATAAAGGAGGGAGTAAAGCACTACAAAAAAACTATCGCCCAGTTGCTCTGACTTCCCACAGCATTAAAATTTTCGAGCGAGTGAGTCCTGCGAGGCAAAATCTCAACATATATGGAAAAAAATGAACTACACAACACTGGTCAACATGGGTTCAGAGCAGGAAGATCATGTCTCTCGCAACTATTGGAACACTACGACAGAATTCTTAAATCCCTAGAAGAAAAGAAAAACGTGGACGTCATCTACACCGATTTTGCTAAGGCATTTGATAAATGTGATCACGGTATTATTGCACACAAACTTAAAGCAAAAGGGATAACAGGTAAAATCGGAAGGTGGATATACAACTTCCTTGTGAACCGAAAACAATCAGTAGCAGTAAGCCAAGTAACATCTGAGCCTTCAAACGTCAAAAGCTCAGTTCCCCAAGGAACAGTACTAGCGCTCCTTCTTTTCCTCATTCTAATAAGTGACATAGATGCCAACACAAGACACAGTACAGTATCCTCCTTTGCGGATGACACGAAACTGAGTATGATAGTAAAGACACAGGAAGACACTGGCCGGCTGCAAGAGGACATAAATAAGGTGTTCCAGTGGACCAGAGAAAATAACATGCAATTTAATGAAGACAAATTTCAATTAATACGATACAGAGATAAGGATTTCGTTAAAGAGAGCACAAGTTACATAACAGAATCCAATCGCATAATGGAACGTAAAGACAATGTGAAAGACCTTGGGGTGATAATGTCTGAAAATATGGGATTCAAAGAACATAACCAGGTCAAAGTTGCAACTGGGAAACGGCTAACAGGTTGGATTCTACGAACATTTAGAACTCGCGGTGAATTGCCTATGATAACACACTTCAAATCCCTGGTGCTACCGCGGCTAGAATACTGTAACGTATTAACATCCCCATACAAATTAGGTGAAATTAATGACTTGGAAAGTGTACAAAGGAACTTCACCTCACATATAAACTCAGTAAAACAGTTGCACTATTGGGATCGCTTAAAATCACTCAAACTATATTCGTTGGAACGTAGAAGGGAACGATACTTAATAATATATACGTGGAAAATTGCAGAGGGTTTTGTACCAAATCTACATACACCAATAGCAATGAAATTCAATTATAGGAGAGGCTGGAATGCGAGATCCCCAAGATGATAAATCGGGGGGCTATGGGCTCTCTGCGAGAGGGCTGGTTATCACATAGAGGAGCATGTCTCTTCAACAAACTCCCACGGCGAGTGAGAGACATGAGAGGTGTCTCGTTAGACAGCTTCAAGAGAGCTCTCGATGTCGAACTACAAAAAGTGCCAGACGAGCCCATCTTCACAACGGTGCGCTCCACCTCTTCGAATAGTCTGCTGCACCAATTCTCAAACAACAACGAAGGGCGGTGCGCTCTTCGGTGCCACTAGCAAGAGTGGCGAACTCCACATAGGTGAACATAGGTAGGTAGGGGCAAATTCAGCGGGCAAAGCAGGGGAATGGCCGTGGCGGTATTTGAGCGAAATCACTAGACACTGCCCGGTAGTGTGCCGGTGGATATGGGGATAAAGGGGGCCTGTGGAAGGATTACAAAGGAGTACAAAGGAAATCAAGCAAAAAGAGATCTAGTGACCCTTCTTGGCTGCTTGTCCTCCAAAACACTGAGGATCAAGTGTCCAAACAGTGGTTTAGAGTGGGTAAGGGAACATTGGAAAGGGAATTACTGCCCTGGAACTAATGTCCGTGGCAGGATTAGGAAGTTAGTAGGGGACAGATGGGTTAGTAACTGAGGGGGGATAAAATAAAGTTATTCATTTACAAACGCAGTCAGTCGCGGGTTTGATGCGAGATATTTGTCTACGCGGAGTTTAAATGAATCAACGGTGATGCAGTCTATAATGTCTCGGGGAAGCCCATTCCACAAGTTGACAACTCGATTGAAGAAGAAATTCTTAGATTCATGTGAGTTAAAAGATTTACCAATAATTTTGCAACCGTTTCCCCGCGTGTAATTAGATTGGTCGATAGTGAAGTACTTACTACAGTTCATATTGTCGATGCCTTTGATGATTTTGAACACTTGAATTAAGTCACCTCTTAATCTGCGCTGGGTTAAAGGAAATAGATTTAATTCTCTAAGACGCTCTTCGTATGGTTTGTTCTTTAGGCTAGGTTTAATTTTGGTAACTCTACATTGAACTCGTTCTAGCTTGTTTATATCGCTTTGGTTATAAGGGCACCAGGATTGAACGCAGTATTCCAGAAGAGGGCGGACTAAGGAATTGTAAAAGGTTAGGATAACTTCTTTGGATTTATGCTCAAATGACCTGCCTATAAAGCCAATTATTTTGTTTGCCTTCTTAACAACTTCTGAACATTGTTGACTCGGTTTTAGGTTACTCGATATTGTTACTCCCAGATCGGTTTCTCTGTTTACATTCTTAAGCTGAGTGCCATTCATCGAATAATTTGCTTTCTCATTTAGGTATCCAATATGTAGTACTTTACATTTATCCGCATTGAAACTCATTTGCCAAATTTGGGCCCAACATGACAATTTATCTAGATTGTGTTGCATATCGACAACTTGTTCTTTTGAGAGTATGCTATTTGCAATTTTTGTATCGTCAGCAAATTTTGAGATTGTTCAGGTGAGACCCTCATCTATGTCGTTGATGTAAATTAGAGAGAGAATTGGTCCCAGTACAGATCCCTGGGGTACCCCGCTACTTACATTGGTCCATTTAGATGCCTTACCGTTTATGACTACTCTTTGCTTTCTGTCGTTGAGTCAATTGTCTATCCATTTCAACACACCGTCTTGTATTCCATGCGCTTTTAGTTTTAGCAGTAAACGTTTGTGGGGAACTTTGTCAAAGGCCTTTTGAAAATCAAAGTACATAATATCTACAGCTTTACTCTCATTGTAGAGGTTGAGGATATCGTGGAAGAAGTCTAAGAGGTTTGTTAAACAGGAACGTTTTTTACGAAAGCCGTGTTGAGCATCTTTAAGTATGTTATTTTCCTCTAAGTGATTTACGAGTCTGTCTCTTATGACCGTTTCTATCATTTTACATACAACTGAGGTTAAGCTAATTGGACGATAGTTACTGGGTAGGGATTTGCTGCCTTTTTTGAATATCGGTGTTACGTTGGCTAAAGGAGGGGAGTAGTGTGTAGTTTGATCTTTAGTTACCAAATATGTTTTATCCTATTATTTTACAGATGTTTATCAGGTAAATCTGGTGGAAGAAATCCAGCATGTTGTTGTTGTTGTTCCCCAAGCTGCCTGGCCGAACAGCCCCAAGGCCCCGAGCAAGGCCAAGGCCACAACCGAGCGCCCCCACAGAACCCCCCCCGCCAACCACAATAAAGCCTGGGTGACCGAAGCCACTCCATGGCGGGGAGCTGAGGAGGGTGCGGAAATGCCCGGGAAACCATAGCCCCACCCAGGGCCCTGTGTCCCTCAGCAATTATGAAGAGAAAGTTGAGGGGCAAAGGAAAAATGTGACGCTTTGGCTTCCAATCTTGGTAGATTGGGAGGTCAATCCACGTTAGAGACGCCGTCACTTGAGATCTAGAAAATATATAAGTAAAAGGAACAGTCAGAGTAAGCTATGGGTATGGCAGAGATTGCTCAGTTCTCACTCTGATAGACCATCCCATCACCACATGACTAGAACCCAATCCTCTCAGCATCAGCTAGGAAAGGCCCTAGAAAGACACCTTTGGCGGGGGGATAGCTCCCCTATTTCAACCCTTTTCGGGGTTGGGCACCCGTCCAGCATGTAATATGTGCAAGCACTTTATTAACGGTCACTGATGGTATGAATTAAGTTTTAGCTTTAGAATATTGTATGGGTAGCATCCCTATTTATATTGTTACGATCCAGGTTCTCAAAGACACAGGGCTCTTCAACATTGGACTAGATAATGGCAAAATGCAACAACGGTAACACTAGATCCAACCCCTGCCTTAAACACTGGAAAACAAAACACCATTACCGCCCTGAGTCGTGCCTGGACAACGAGGTATGCTATGACTCGGTAACTGGTGCACACACACTAGGCTGACGCTCGATGAAACAGCCTATTCTCAAACAGTAAAAGATTACTCGATTAGGTTACACAAAGAAAAGATAGTGAACGTGATTAATTAACGTTACGGTAGATACTCAAATAACTGGCACTCCTGTATTAAAGAAAGTGCAATGCTAGTCCTGCAACATCAACTGGAAACTTCTGAAATAAGTCTGATGCTGGGAAGATGTTCGTAAAGAATCTTGAACAATTATAATGCAGAATACGGGTCACAATAAATACTAGGACATATAGTAATAATAGGCAGGCGAATAATAAAGACTGCGCAAAGGTAGTAATGCTCGACAACTAAAGACATGCTTCGTGACACAACGCAACAGCCTACTAGGGTTGTGCAACTCAACAACAACCTCGGCTCAAAAGTGCAGTGAATAATAATGTTGCATACATATAATAATGGGGGCTTATCTCTAACCAGTGTCTGCTCAGTTAATAAAGTCTAGCTGGGGTATCAAGGCAGGGCAACAATGGGCGAGCATGCGGCTCGTAGCCTAACGTTGTCCGAAGGTGGTATAATGACGATTACGTTATATGACGGGGATGCTCTCTTGATAAATCTAGGTCTCTAGTACCTAGTTCTATCATGGCGATCCCAGAGAAGTCAACACAAAGAGGCAGCACTATGTTGTGAGGGATAGGCTATGGCCCTCTCACACCACAGCGCTGTGCTCGCAAAGTAAACCCACCCGAAGACAACTTAGGCTCCCACAGTACCTGTCGATGTCGTGCAGGGCTTAGCTAACACTGCACACATCGGAGACAACGACACAGTAACCTTACCCCTAGTCTAGCTTTAGATAACCAAGCAGAATCACTCAACACCTTGCCAGGGAGACATATACCGGTCTACAACCTTCCCGAGAGAGGACACATACGGAAAAGTCCGTCTCTCCAAACCTCAATAAAGCCTAATACATGGAAATCTCCGAGAGCTTCGCGTACAGTACGACTGGTCGACGGTGAACGTCTATGCTGAAACCAGAAGGGATGTTGAGTTTCATAAAGATTAGAGAATGAGAAAGGAGAAGTCGAGAGAGAGAAATAGTAGGCAAAGTGGCGAGTATGGGGGACAGAATTGCAAAGGATGTAGGCGATACGCGTGTCAGGCAAGCTCTGAGCTGGTAAAAAACACGAGGCCGCGATGGGAAGGGACTAGTTGACCACCCGGCCGCCAACGCCGTCAGCGCCCAAGCGAGCCGCGTCATAGCTCACCCCGCTGCCAGGTGTACTCCCTCACCCTCTCTCGCTCGCCTCCCACACAAGCAACATTTATATTATAGCGAATATAAAATATAAGGCACGGTCACAGACCAAAACAAAGACCATTTCTAGACTGTCTGTGGCAACACGACACTAATTAAATAAAGCAGGTCATTCTAGGACAACTGTAGCCCATCCCCCCATCCTGGCGAGCGCTAGCGAGCTGCAATGCCCCACACAACCATTCTGCTAACGCCGGGAGGCGTCACACCCCTCCCAAGATATGGGACACTCAACCATGAGCCCATATCTGAACAGGTAGAATGTCACTAGAATCTGCCACTCCTAACCACTCTGCCACTCATGGAATGCAAGCTCAGTCTCCTCAAAAAAAATACAACATTTATATATAAAAAAATCTTATCACCCTTCCCAAATATAATACATTAATTCATAACATTGTGCTCCCAGAGCGAGCTTTAAGAAGCACAGCCTACTGAGGGAAAATCATCTGCACTCAGTACTCAGCTACAATATTATCTTAAAATTAATTATCAAAAAGAAAGAGTTTTTATTTAATTTTTCATATTTTATTTTAATGTTGTTTTTGGCGGCTACTATAGATGTAGCCTAATTTTCTTCTAATCAAAGCCAACAACTCCTGCCCTGCGACCCTACGCTGATGCTACACACGCGAGCCAACAAGCACCAGCGCAAAAATACACCGCGAGCCAAGACAGGAGGCTATACCAACATACTGTGGTAGCCTACCCCGGATCCTCCACCCGCGACAAACAGTCCGCAATCACATTCTCACAACCGGCAATATGGCGAATGTCTAAGTTGTACTCTTGCAACATGAGCGACCATCTGGTCAGCCTCATATTCCGGTTGTGGAATTGATTGAGGAATTTAAGCGGGTGGTGGTCGGTATACACTACCACGACTGGCCCATAGGCAGGAACATAGACCTCAAAGTGTCTGAGCGCTAACACGATTGCCAACAGTTCCTTTTCAACAACCGAATAGTTTTTCTGTGCTGAATTAAATTTCTTTGAAAAGAAACTGACGGGATGCTCAAGACCTTCCTCGTCTGTCTGCAAAGTACGGCACCAGCCCCTACTCCGCTGGCATCAGTCGCCAACTGAAATGGTCGTTCAAAGTCCGGGGCCCTGAGGATAGGGTGAGTGCATAAAAGGTGTTTAACTACTCGAAACGCCTGCTCACACTCAGGTGCCCAGCGGAACTTTTTATCTTTGGCTAGTAGATCTGTCAAAGGAGCTAACACAGTAGAATAGCCTCTTATAAAGCGGCGGTAATACCCAATCATGCCCAAAAATCTCATGATCTGCCGCTTGGTGGTCGGCCTGGGGAACAAGTCGATAGCCTGTATCTTCTGTTGGGGCGGGCTCACCTGCCCTAACCCAACCACAAACCCCAGATACTGCACCGTGGCTTGCACAAAGTCACACTTGCCCAGATTAACCACCAAGCCTGCTTTACTAAGTTGACTAAATAAGGCTTCTATGTGCTCACAGTGACTTTGGAAATCGTTGTCATAAATGATCACGTCATCAAGGTAGACAGTACAGTTTGGGATGTCTGCTACGATGTCGTTCATTAAGCTCTGGAAAGTGGCCGGTGCATTTTTCAGACCATATGGCATCACGTTGCAACGGTAAGTACTGCCATCCACCACAAACCCGCACACCTCTTTAGCCCGCTCAGACAGTGGTACTTGCCAGTAGCCTTTGACGAGGTCTACCTTGGTCAAGTACCTTGCTTTCCCGATCTTATCCACACTGTCATCCACCCGGGGAAGAGGATATGCGTTGGTGGGGGTCAACCCGTTCAACCGCCTAAAGTCAATGCAGAACCGAACTTTTCCATCAGGTTTGGGCTGCAGAGTGACAGGAGGAGTCCACCGTACTGCCCCCTTCTCGATCAAGCCTCTCGCCAGCATATACTCCAGCTCATCCCTGAGCGCTGGGAGTTTAATGGGTGGCACCCGATAAGGTATCGACTTGAAGGGGGGGTGCTCTCCTACATCGACGTCATGCACCGCTTGAGTAGTGAGGCCTGGGTGCTCGGCAAATACAGTGGGGTATGAATCGAACAGGCGCTCCACTGCCACCTGCTGTTCCTCCGGCAGGTGCGCCAGAGCATCATGCGCACATTGGCTCGAATTCCCCGCCCACTGATCAGCCGAGACATCACCATCCCAGTTATCATCCACCTGATCATTTCTGCCCCCCTCTCCTTCTCCACCATGACCGCAGCAGGTCAACACAGGGACAGCTAGTGACTCAGGTGGGCGCCTCACATACTCCTTCAACAAATTAATGTGGCATAGTTGGTTACGCTTCTTCCGGTCTGGAGTGGCAACGAGGTAATCTAGATCGGAGATCTTTGACACCACCCGATAAGGCCCAGCGTACTTGGCAGCCAGAGGATGACCTGCCAAAGGCAACAGGACCAACACCTCTTGACCTACCTGAAACTCTCGGAGTTTCGCCTTAGTATCGTACCTGTCCTTCATACGGGCCTGCGAACTCACCAAATTACGCCCGGCCAGCTCCAGACTTCTAAGCATTCTCTCTCTGCTCTCGAGGACGTATCTCAACATAGAACATGGCTTAGCGGTACCCTCCCAAATCTCCTTCACCATATGGAGAGGGCCCCTCACCTGATGCCCGAAAACAAGCTCATTCGGACTGAAACCGAGACTCTCTCCAGGTAATTCTCTTGCCGCGAACAAAACATACGGCAGACCAAGGTCCCAATCCTTTCCGTTCTCTGCGCAATAACATCGAAGCATGCTTTTCAGCGTGGCGTGCCACCTCTCCAACACCCCTTGACTCTCCGGGTGATACGCAGAAGAGACGACAGTGCTGATGCCATGCTGAATCATAGTTTGTTTGAACAGATTAGAGGTAAAATTAGAACCTTGGTCCGATTGCACCTCTTGCTGGTAACCATACCGCGAGCAATACAAGAGCAGGTTCCGGACAACAGTTTTCGCCGTGCCATTTCTCATTGGATATGCATCAGGATAACGAGTGGCCACATCCATGATAGTTAATAGAAATTTATTACCGGCACTAGTAGGGGTTAGGGGTCCGACCATATCAATGATGACCTTACTGAAGGGCGGTCCACTGACAGGAATGGGGTGCAACGGGGCTCTCGGAATTGTTTGGTTAGGTTTTCCAACCCTCTGGCACGTATGACACCTTGCTATCCAGGTTACCACCTGCCCCTTCAACCCCGGCCACCAAAACAATTTTTCTAAAGCCGCCACCGTTTTTCTCACCCCTAGATGTCCTGCCAGTGGTATGTCATGCGCCAACCTCAGTAGGCTATCCCTGCACTCCCGTGGCACCACCAACTGGTCCACTACTCCGGACCCCTCTTGCCAACTACGTTTAGGGTCTTGAAAACGCCTATAGAGGATGCCTTCTAAATAAAAAAAATCTCCTGGCTGTGCATCACCGTCCTCGTCGAGCTCTACAGCTCCATTAGCACACGTTTGGAGCTCAGGGTCCTCTAGTTGCAACCGACGTATATCTGAGGGTGCCAAGCGATCTAACTGCTCCCGGAGCAATGCATGACCTTCCCCGATACTGGGCTGCTCCCTCTGTCTCTCTCGATGTACATAACGTTGCTGTCGTGGAGACTCGTCATGCCCAGCCTCGTCACTCTCGATGACAGGCCCAGGGGCTACTCCAGAATTAAGTAATGGTGCTAATACTGAATCACCCAGGAGAGCCGCCGAGTCAAAACTCTTAAAACCAACTCCAGCTTTAGCCTCCTCCTGTTGATCGTTCCTCCGCTGGTCTGAAGACGGAGGACTAGGCTGTGACACTTTAGCTGCCCGAGCTCGGGTGACAACACACGCCATGGGTTGTGTCTGGCACCGCTCGACCCACTCTTGCTCTTCCCTACTCACGTCGGCCGGCCTCTCGGCAACGACTAAGGGTAGAACTTCAGAAGCGGGCATTGCAAAGTCGTTGCCGAGAAGAAGGTCGACGCCCTCCACTGGCAGTTTCTCCACAATCCCGACATCCAATTCACGTGCCACACCATCCACCTCCAACTCCAACCGCACCAGCGGGTATGACCGAGTTGCATTAATACCCTGCACCACCACCACCCGAGCCGCGTTTATAGGGTAGCCAGTCAAGTTTTTCATCAGAGTCTGGGAAGCACCTGTATCGCGCAAGACCTCTACTCCATGCTTGCGCCCCGCCCACATCACGCAACCCCGCCCTCTATGGTCGCAAAAAACATCCTGAGCAGGGTTCGAGCCTCCCAGGTGCTTCTGCATTGGCTGTGCCTCAGCCTCTGACGAACTGCCCCGGGCAAACTCAGATGACTTCGGAGACACACCAATGTTGCAGGCCAAAGACACAGCTGCTGTAGGTGGTTTGCTAGGACAGACTCTTGCAAAGTGCCCCTTTTTATGACAATGATAACACTCCAACTCCCCTTTGGGCTTCCCTTGGTACTGGGAAGGGCCCGGCCCCTTCTTAAATGGGACGGTGCTAGTCTTGTGGTCAGTCTTGGTATCATGGCTCTTGTACTTGTTTGCATAAGGTATATCACTAACTCGGGGGGGTGGGGCGTCACGCCCCTTGTTACCTGCCTCACTACGCTGGGCAGACCCGCACCCACGAATTAGTGATAGCCGGAGGTCAGCCATCTCAGCTGCCTCCTGTAGAGTTTTTGGTTGCTTTTCTTTAAGGTTTAACGTCAGGTCGCCGCCCGTGCATTTGAAAAACTGCTCTAAAAGCACCAACTGTTTAATGTCGTCAAACGTAGTAGCTTTCTCCGACCTCAGCCAATTCCCAAAAGCATCGGACAGCTCCCGGGCATGCTCCAAAAAGGTGCTCTCCCGACCCTTGGTAACACCCCGGAACTTCAACCTGTACGTCTCTGGTTGTAGTTCGTATTCTCTCAGGACAGCCTCCTTGAGTTCCTCATAGATAATACAAGACTCTATAGGCAACGCATCGTAGGCTTTAAGACCCTTGCCTATTAATCTAGAGGATACAAGTGCTGCCCATTTATTCTCTGGCCACTGGTGTTCCTGGCACTTCTTCTCAAAGCGTGTGAAACATTCTGTTACACCACTCTCATCAAACACCGGAACCAGTTTCAATAAGTGCGAGAGAGACTGCTCATGAACACGGTTACCAGCCCCAAGTCGCTGTCCCGTTGTCTCTACTTGCGACTTCTCTACGTCCATGTCGGCACAGCACCTAGTCGACTCAGCTTGGATTTTTGCTTGACTGATAGATTTTCTCTCTTCTATCCTGGCTAATTCTAATTGCTGCTGAAGCTCACATGCCCTTTGTTGCTGCTGAAGCTTAGCTAATTCGAGCTGAAGCAATAATTCTGGAGTTAACCCTTGAGGAGGTGAAGGTGCTACAATGTTTGAAATTACCGGTGGTCCCCTCAGGGGCAACCCACCCTGCCAGTCACCACCCAACTGCGGAAGCGTACCCGGGGTCGGCAAACCACTGGGATGGCTGGGGGTCGAGTGTAGGGGAAGCATGGCCGAAGGGCTCTGAGCACTCAACCCATCTCGCTCACCAGTCACCCTGCCCAGTACACACGTTATCAAGTTATCCTTGGTCATGCTGGTAGTAACCGCATGACCGATAGCTGTGGCCAGGCATTGAAGACCGTACCGATCCATACCCTCCAACCGCTCAGCAGTAACAGGCCATTGCAAAAATATCCTAGCATTCTCCTCACAGTTCACCCGATTAACCCTTTCATCATGCTGCTGTTCCTCAGTTTCGACATTACGTACTGTGTCTCCATTCTCCTCTGACCCGGTATAAGACATGATGCTCACAAAAATTTCTCACCACAATATTCAGAAAAGAAGTACCCCAAACTCTTATGTAGCACTATTCACTTGCCAAAAATGTATGAAGACTCTCAAGTGCTATACTACTTTGCCAAAAAAAAATTAACGTGCCCACTATATTCCTCCATAAAACAAATGACCACAACAATCCTGCAATTATCTCTTAGTTCACAAGATCCTGAGCTAGGTCGCCATTTGTTACGATCCAGGTTCTCAAAGACACAGGGCTCTTCAACATTGGACTAGATAATGGCAAAATGCAACAACGGTAACACTAGATCCAACCCCTGCCTTAAACACTGGAAAACAAAACACCATTACCGCCCTGAGTCGTGCCTGGACAACGAGGTATCCTATGACTCGGTAACTGGTGCACACACACTAGGCTGACGCTCGATGAAACAGCCTATTCTCAAACAGTAAAAGATTACTCGATTAGGTTACACAAAGAAAAGATAGTGAACGTGATTAATTAACGTTACGGTAGATACTCAAATAACTGGCACTCCTGTATTAAAGAAAGTGCAATGCTAGTCCTGCAACATCAACTGGAAACTTCTGAAATAAGTCTGATGCTGGGAAGATGTTCGTAAAGAATCTTGAACAATTATAATGCAGAATACGGGTCACAATAAATACTAGGACATATAGTAATAATAGGCAGGCGAATAATAAAGACTGCGCAAAGGTAGTAATGCTCGACAACTAAAGAAATGCTTCGTGACACAACGCAACAGCCTACTAGGGTTGTGCAACTCAACAACAACCTCGGGTCAAAAGTGCAGTGAATAATAATGTTGCATACATATAATAATGGGGGCTTATCTCTAACCAGTGTCTGCTCAGTTAATAAAGTCTAGCTGGGGTATCAAGGCAGGGCAACAATGGGCGAGCATGCGGCTCGTAGCCTAACGTTGTCCGAAGGTGGTATAATGACGATTACGTTATATGACGGGGATGCTCTCTTGATAAATCTAGGTCTCTAGTACCTAGTTCTATCCTGGCGATCCCTCAGAAGTCAACACAAAGAGGCAGCACTATGTTGTGAGGGATAGGCTATGGCCCTCTCACACCACAGCGCTGTGCTCGCAAAGTAAACCCACCCGAAGACAACTTAGGCTCCCACAGTACCTGTCGATGTCGTGCAGGGCTTAGCTAACACTGCACACATCGGAGACAACGACACAGTAACCTTACCCCTAGTCTAGCTTTAGATAACCAAGCAGAATCACTCAACACCTTGCCAGGGAGACATATACCGGTCTACAACCTTCCCGAGAGAGGACACATACGGAAAAGTCCGTCTCTCCAAACCTCAATAAAGCCTAATACATGGAAATCTCTGAGAGCTTCGCGTACAATACGACTGGTCGACGGTGAACGTCTATGCTGAAACCAGAAGGGATGTTGAGTTTAATAAAGATTAGAGAATGAGAAAGGAGAAGTCGAGAGAGAGAAATAGTAGGCAAAGTGGCGAGTATGGGGGACAGAATTGCAAAGGATGTAGGCGATACGCGTGTCAGGCAAGCTCTGAGCTGGTAAAAAACACGAGTCCGCGATGGGAAGGGACTAGTTGACCACCCGGCCGCCAACGCCGTCAGCGCCCAAGCGAGCTGCGTCATAGCTCACCCTGCTGCCAGGTGTACTCCCTCACCCTCTCTCGCTCGCCTCCCACACAAGCAACATTTATATTATAGCGAATATAAAATATAAGGCGCGGTAACAGACCAAAACAAAGACCATTTCTAGACTGTCTGTGGCAACACGACACTAATTAAATAAAGCAGGTCATTCTAGGACAACTGTAGCCCATCCCCCCATCCTGGCGAGCGCTAGCGAGCTGGAATGCCCCACGCAACCATTCTGCTAACGCCGGGAGGCGTCACAATATAGACGCTATTATGTGTATAGATATTTTATTGATATTCTTGTGAGTATTATTATAAATAGTATTATTAATATTATTGTTGTGAGAAAGCCACCCTGCCATGATCTTCTGTACTAACTATTGATTTAATGTTCGTTTAACGTACTGTACGTATGCTGATCATATCAGCAAATCGCGTGATGATTGAAACATTATCAGAAATTATATGATAGGATAAATTCATATTTTTTCACCAACCAACTTTATTTCTAAACTCAATGAAATCAACAAATACATGTGGCACTCCAAGGACTCAAACCTACGATACTCACACCCATAAGTTAAGCTTATCAGTGTATTATGTAAATATAAGACAACATCAGAGAGAGAGAGTGTGTGTGTAATTGTAGCTCTAACTTGCGGTATTTTGAGAGTTCACTCTTTTATTGGTACCGGTATATGATCTTTTCAAATGTGTTGTTTTTGATCATGTTGACGTTCATTTCATATTAAAGTATAACCCATTCCCACGTAATTTAGATTTTTGGATAATTATATTATAAGAAATAGGAAGCTGATGAAATAAATAATTTATATCCAAACAACTTTCTTTTCTTTTCTCTTATGCAACATAGCAATTATTATGATACACAACACTTTACATCTCTCTTTAACTGTCCTGCCGATCATCTTGTCTGACCACAGACAGACTATGACGGCCAGTCACGGCCGTGTGGACAACAACACAAGCATGTTGGACAGACTTTGCCCGGTGAGGGGGCACAGCCTGCCAGACACTGCTCGATCGTGTGGACGGGGGTTAAGAGATTTGTCCGTGTAATCTGTGAACCCTAGGAGTAAATGCCAGTAGGGGGCAGCTTTGTAGGAACAACTCGCTCTGTGATTCTATGATCGTCTAGTTGAGCCGTGGGTTTATTTCCTTTACAAGATTTACGATATAATTTTAGATTAATTTTGCCTGAGGTGATGTGAAGGGAAGATTTAAAGAAATGACTAGGCTTCGTCAAATTACATATATTAGGTTTTTAGTCATCTTGCAAACAGGCACACATACAAACAGAATAAAAAAAAAAAAAAAAATCACCATTGCAGCAGTATTTTGCACTTGCTGTACGTTTATATTCAAGTAACTACAAGTGACTATAAGATATTGGGGCCTGTAGACTTTTTCCAAAGTCCTTACCTGGTATGTTGTATGTATGTATGTATGTATAGACTCAAACACACACCCCATAGCTAGGGGTGGCTGACTCGAGACAGAGCCCAAACAGAAACATTTCAAGTTCCAATTTTTAGGGTCTGGGATCACTTTCGCGTTCCCTCGCCTCTTCCTTTGTCTCTTCTAGTAGGGGAATTTTACAAGGGGAGGAGGATTCCCAGCCCTCTGCCCCCAGAAGGAAAAGTAGGGCAGTAAAATAGACAAACAGAAACGGCTAAGGTTGGGTAGATAATGCCAAACCTCATTCTGGATAGGACCAGACAGCTTACTCAAAACTTGTCCGTATCAAACCAGCGGTATTATACCTTACCTGACGTCTTATAGCTAGCCCAGAACCCACAAAAAACTAAACTATGATTCCCAACATATACTTTAATAAAAGTGAAACAATATTTAGCATAAAAACGTATATTCGCTATTCGTAACATTTAATGCATGCGGAATTTCATACAGCCCTCGTATAAATTAACTATTGCATAGTATAGTAATATCACCAACTAGGACCATTGCTGCATAACACAAATAATCTTCGCCCATCCACTAGAGGTAGGCCAGAATTCGTGACCCATAACCACTGTAACTCCATAACGACTAGAGAAATCGAGCTGATATTATCACCATTTGGGAAGAGTCAGCCAGGGAATAGGTGTGGACATATTTAAAGCCCATTTGTTCTAGCCCGTTTTGAGTTACTGAAGTTAGGAGTTATAATTTATTGCCTACCTACAATGGACTACAGTGTTTAAATGCACTTGTATTTGCTAGCATGTATGTATGTTGAGCCTGTTTAGCGATCCATTATGGATTTAATTTATTGTTTTGATGAGATATTGGTTCATATTTCAATATATATACCAAAACTATTAAGTCTTTTTCCTTTGAATCATTTGTTCCGCTATTCAGTGTGCAGTTGGGTCAAAGTACATGATTAGATTAATATCCAGTATTCGATAAATGGATATCAATCGTAGTCATGTACATAACCTTTAACTGTCTTGGTGGTGTAATGGTTTGAGTGTTCAAGATCTGTATGTGGTGTCCCAGGTTCGAATTCCAGGAGGAGGTGTTTAGTGTTGGGAGGGAAATTCATTAATTAGATTATCTCAATAGGAAAACAAAAATAGGTTATAATTTTTATTTTGCTTCCAAAAATATACAATTGTAATCAAACAAAACTTGGTACAGAGGTTCATTAGAGATTACAATATATTGTATTATATCAAATGTTTGTTATAATAGTTTTTGTTTACACGGTTTATCATTCACTGTGGATATTTGACCTTGGTGCAGTCCTCTTAGATCAGTACTATACCAATACAGTAAGTTTATACAGTAGTTTGTATTGAAGTAATCTTTGAGCATTACCATTTAGCTATTCCCACATTTGATACAGTAGTTGTAAAGCTGTTAAGGGTATTTTCTTTCATATGAATATTGTCTCGTAGCAGAAAGGAATAAATATAATAAGTATTCTACATGACCTTGTAGTTCCTAGTGGTTTCTAGTCATCTGTAAGTATGTTATGCTATGTTTCTTCCTCTACGTAAAACACATAGCATCCGTTTTGCAACACAGTCCCACCCTTACTCTGTGTAACTCTCCAGCCCAAGAGAGATACTCCCAATCTTTCTTCTATTCAACAGTTGAGCTCTGCAACGCCCTCCATGAATCTATCTTTCCCTCATTCTATGATTTAAACTGCTTCAAGCTCCTTGTGTCCTGACATTTTGACTCTAACTTACTTGATTTTGGCTCTCTGTCACTCTTTCAACTTTGGTGGATACACTTGTTACAGGCAGCTTTGCCTTTTGTCTCCTTCATTAGCATAGAAAACATAAAATCTTCATGAACATGAACATCATCTCGAGACCGAAAGGAATAACTAGGATTACATGGGATTGTACACCTTGTTGTACCTAGTGGTTTTTAGTCATCTGTATGTATGCTATGTTATGTTTGTTCTAATTGTTAATAGTATTCATATGTAGGCGCACAAACTAATATAGATGTTGTTCTCAGAAATATAATATAATACCAAGTTAAACAACCTTGCGAATAAATAACACATGTTACCAGTGTTAGGAGGACTGTTTGATCTAGACAAAGTGTCAGACAAAGTGGGAGAGACCAAGGGTGAGAAAATAGGAAGGTATATCTGTATAGTGATTAGGATGGTGAAAGGATAATATAGTGGGGGTTCAACTGGTCGAAAGAATTATATTAGTTATCATAATGCAGATCAGGCTAGGCAAAAGGTCGGGGCTGCAATATTATTTGCCTCTTGCTAAGACAATACAGTATAATTATGAAGCTCGACAACTTAGATGAAATGCATGCTGATACAGCAAACAAAACATTAACCCTCTCCGACACATGACGCGATTTTGAGCCTATTGGGGATACTTTATTTAACTGAAGTCTCAACACACAAAATAGCAAAACAGAATCGCCATACATAAACAAAAAATAATTGTTATGCCCTGATTTTATTCAGGATAAACGATTGCGTAGGTGAGTTCTGCAAGACTGGAATATCCGGTTTCAGGTACATACATATCAGGAATCAATAAAACACATAAATATAACTTCGGAATGTAGATTGTAATACAGCTTTATTTAATTACACACTCACGGTATAGAAAAAGAATCAATTTATTTTGGAAAACATAGGTAGGAGTAATATGTTCAGTAGGAAGCTTGGTCTTTCAATTCTCCTAGCACAAATGTGGATCTGGATGGAGTGTGCACTGCCACTTCCAACACTCAGGTATTATTCTTCTGAGATAAGGACAAGACACAAGATAAGAAGAAAGTCACTCGAGGGGGCACTGGTTAAAGTCTCACAGTATCTAGTAAGGGTCATTGATTATACCTAAGGCTGAGTTATTTTTATTTAGATGTTGGCTAACGTCAGGTTTCAACTTCACAAGATCTGTCAGAGTAAATAGACAACTAGAATTGTATACTTTTCAACTGTTAATGCATGTGTTGGAATTCGTCACTGAGATTAATTCACTTTACGACCTATCCCGTAAGCTTTTGGGATCTCAGGATATCTATACCATAATATCCAATTTAGGAAGGGCTCGTTAAGTGGCTGAGAGTAAATATTGTCGTGGTAATTATCTCGTAATAACTTTTACTGGTACGTTCGGGCAAGGAACAGGGAACTCTAGGGATCGAACTTGAAACACTCGTCACGGTTAGCGAATAACTTCAAAGTGAGCATAGGCAATTACAACGTTCTGGTGGTACAGTATCCGCACTGATACAAGGATAATGAATAGTGCACTGTTGGGTTATCTTCTTATAAACTCTATCTGATGTCGTCGGGGGCTTCTCGGCGACTCCGGGGCCATCCAGGGGGTCCAGTTGTGTGGAGAAGTTACAGATGGGCCATCAACCGTTGATGAAGTTCCGTTAAGATACTCTCGGGGCGAGGATTTTAAATGTTATGCTTCAGGCTGAGGCCGAAGTAGCATCCCATCGAACAAACGTAAGGAGAGACTACTCAAGGACTCTGCTTAACTGTTTCTAATCCATATGAGAGGTTCAAAGAACTCAGGCGGTTTTACCTTTTTAGTCACACACTCTGTGGGGTGCCACAGACGAGGTGTGCCAAGGATCTATTCTTGCTAAGCTCTCCTAAGAGTGTCTCACATAGACTCTTCTAACACAGCAGATCTTTCTACCCTAGATCTTTGTGAGTTAAGTACAAGTTAGATGTCTAAAATAATAAAGTATTACAAGGTAGGGATGCCTCCGCCTTTCAATAGTTCTATTAGGTTAGTTAAGACACTAGTAACAATAACTATATTAAATCCTGGGTGTCCAGAAATAATCAGTTATGGATATTTAGTTCTTGTTGCACTCAATATAAATGGTTATGAAACTCAGGCGGCAAGGGGGATATCAACAATGAGTCCTTAATCATTAATGTGGGGGTAGATATATATATATTACTAACAGGTCTCTATATTAACCGGCGGGTTGCCACGATTAATAAGGATCCAGAAGAATATATATATATCTATGTCACTGATGTTATCACAGACTTCGGGGTGCCGCTCGTCTATCAGTAATCTTGAGTGGTGAGTGAAAACAGTCTTCAGCCAGAGCGGGTTGCAGTTCGTCAAAAGCGATATTTGCACTTCCCCAGCTCTCCTCCTCTCGGGGTTTATATATCCGGTTTGCCCGGTGTTGCCTGGGCTGGTGGTTGATGGTTTTTGTCATTGCTGGGCTGTTCAGTCAAGTGGCAGGGAAGTCTTCGTCTTCTAGGAGGAGCCTCACAGGGTGCTTACTTCAGGGAGCAAAGAGAAGGCGAATGCATAACTTTTGGGGCTGGGGATAACAGGTTCTTCAACTTGGCAAGATGGTGGAGGAGTGGCGAATGCTGGAGTCGGGATGTTGCCTCGGCTGGGTGGGGGGGGGGGGGGTTGTCCTCTTTACCTTTTGGGGGTGGCTGTGCAGGGGGGTGCTGTGGAGTCATTGTCTGGTAATTAGCTCCTCATTCCCGGTGTTCTGGATTAGATAATAGTGTTAGTCTATACACCGGATATATAAGAATAAGTAATGGCAGGTGTGCTGGCAAGAGGCCCCTGTTGTGGGTTGTTGTTCACGGAGGCTGGGGGTGGAGCCCCTTGCCCGTAAAGGTCAGCTGGCTAATTGTCCGACTTTTATAAGTGAGTTACTTTTAAGGAAAGGACTGAAGGGGGGGGGGGGAAGTGAACAGTTCTCTTGTTACCTGTAGGCCTCAGAAAATTAAATGACAAGTCCTGCAATACACTCAGGCGTGCCCACACGCGTATACACATGGTTGCTAACCAGAGGTACTCTGGAGCAGGCAGAAGTCCCTGCAAGACCTGACACGGCTCGGCGGCCGGGCCTACGAGTTAATTGGTTTGTTGTTGTCAGGCACATCTGGTTCAGGCTGGAAAATATCGAAATATAACAAACACTGGCAAGGCGAGAGAGAGAGGGAAAAGATATAGGCAGAGATAGTGATTCAAGAAGGGTAGGACATGCGTAACCAGGGCGGCAGTGCAACTACCATTATACTACATTGATAGACGCTGGTGGTCACGTGTACCTGAAACAGACACAACGCAAGGAATTGTCGCTTCCGTTGGGTGGGTGAGGTCATCATCTAACTCTGGCACCGTTTTTACACCGCTTGGTTACAAACGGAAAAAGATAGAGCCATGTGTACTGTATACTAGAAGGTGGTGTCTGACGAGTTGTGTAGAAGGGGGTGTAGGACACTGGAAAAAGAAAACATGCATAATGGGTTACGTAACTCAAGGGTCAGTAGAGATACTGCGTGAGGTTATGGATCAGTAATGGTCAAGGGGGGGAACGACAAATAGGTGTCCCCGTGCTCCCTTACTTAGTTTAGGGTTAGTGGGTTAGTCAGTATTATGGGGTTAGTATGTTAATAAGGGAGAACAACGATTAGAAAGCATATAGGCTCCCAGTGAGTTCCGGGGTGGCCTAGGGTAACTGCAGAAGTCAATCTCTGAATTACTCCTCGGAATTTGTTAGGCTAATATTAGGGGGTTAGTATATTACGAACAGAAAAACAATAATAAAATCATATGGCTCCCAGTGAGTTACGGGGTGACCTAGGTGAATTTCATAGTTCAATCCTGGAATTCTCTTCGGGATTCGTTAGTCTGATAAAGTTGCATAATAAATCGTAGGCAGTGTCCACCATTCTTTAACTGTCTTCGTGGTGCGATGCATAAGGTGTTAATTTTCGGTGTGAGCATCCTGGATTCGAATCCACGGACTGCCACATGTGTTTGTGAATTTCATTAATCGATTTTAGGAGTGTGGTTGGTTGTTGGAAGGAACATAATAATTGATATTGGTTCAGGGGTAATTTATCGAGAGGACTTCCCTAGTGGTTAAGTCCCCATTAATTGCTCTTTCCATTCACATATGCATAGCCTACGTGAGTTGCAGTTGGGATGTGTGTACATGCTTAGATTGATATGCAGGATTCGAAGTTGCATAATAAATCGTAGGCAGTGTCCACCATTCTTTAACTGTCTTCGTGGTGCGATGCATAAGGTGTTGATTTTCGGTGTGAGCATCCTGGATTCGAATCCACGGACTGCCACATGTGTTTGTGAATTTCATTAATCGATTTTAGGAGTGTGGTTGGTTGTTGGAAGGAACATAATAATTGATATTGGTTCAGGGGTAATTTATCGAGAGGACTTCCCTAGTGGTTAAGTCCCCATTAATTGCTCTTTCCATTCACATATGCATAGCCTACGTGAGTTGCAGTTGGGATGTGTGTACATGCTTAGATTGATATGCAGGATTCGAAGTTGCATAATAAATCGTAGGCTGTGTCCACCATTCTTTAACTGTCTTCGTGGTGTGAAGGTGTTGATTTTCGGTGTGAGCATCCTGGATTCGAATCCACGGACTGCCACATGTGTTTGTGAATTTCATTAATCGATTTTAGGAGTGTGGTTGGTTGTTGGAAGGAACATAATAATTAGAGGGTTAGTACTAGAAAGGTTGGGAATACACAACCTTTGAGAAGGGTTGGGAAATATACAACCCTTGGGGAGGTTGGAGATTGACGTCCGTGGTCGGCCATTTTGGGGTGAGTTGTCCCCGCGGTTTGTTGAGGGAGTAATTTTCCGGGGTTGGGCAAAGTGACCTTGGTTCGGGGATTGCTGCGGTGGTGCGGGGCCGCACGTTCTCCTGTCATCTTGGGTGAGTGCCCGTGTGTTTTTCTCGACCATGGTCCTCTGTGCTGTTTCGTTGTTGTTGTGTGGGTGTCTCGGTCGTCTGTTTGTGTCTCCTCGTACTCTTTCACTCTTTTTCGTCTGTTCGTTTCCGTGGGGGTGATTGGAGGTTGTCATCTGTGGTCGGCCATTTTTTGGAGTGGGTTGTCTCTGCTGGCTGATGAGTTGGTAATCTTCTTGGGCTGGGGGCGGTGGCCTTGGCTTGGGGATTATCCTGGAGGGGCGGGGTTGTTCGCTCTCTCTCCGTCTTGGGTGGGTGTCTGTTTGTCTCTTTCGGCCCTGCTTCTGTGTGTTGCTTTCGTGTTGGTTTGGGGGGGGTCTTGGTGTCTTCCTATTTCTCCTGTATTTCACTTCCCTCTCCTTCGTCGTAGGCACGTCCTCGTGCATCAAGGGTGAATGTAAAAATATTGAAGTGGTGGCTGGTCATGGTCTGGGTATGCAGGAAGTCCCACCATTTGATGGATCGTTTGTCTGGAGTTTTGATTGGGTCGATGTTGACCAGGAGACTTGTTTCTGTTGTGTTGATAAGGTTTGCGGTTATTGCTTCGTGGGTGTGTCGGATTCTGGCCAGGCCTCCAGTATCCGTGGTAACTTTAATTCTCTTGATGAAGGGGGTGGATGACATGTTTGATGAGGGAAAAACTTGGTTGGAGCGGCAGACGGTTGTGGTGGTGGCGGAAGTAGCCAGGCAAGCGTCGGTCTGTCCTGGTGGTAGTGGTAGGTCATTTGTTGGTGCGGACGTAGGTGTAGCGGGGATTAACGGTGAGAGGGGGATTAAGTTCAGGTGTATGGTCGGTGGAGCAGGTGATTCCGGCTATTCTTCATGGGTGTGTTTTGGTTGGGTGTTTTGTTTGTTTTGTGGTGGGTTTTTGATGGATTCTGATGTTTGTTGTGTCTGTTTGTTTTGGTGATGGTAGTTTGTTGTATTTTATGTTGGTGGTGTGGGTCGTGTCGAGGATCGGCGAGAATCGTTCGGGTCGATTAATTAGTCGGCCTGATTGTGTTCTTACGTTTTGTCTAATTTTTTTGATTGATATTTTTGTTTTATTGCCAAAAGGTACATATACAATAAGAATGATGATACATATAATAATTAATGTGGCAAGTGCAGCTAGCTAAGAAGTATTTCAAGTTAGCTAGCTATATAGGCATAAAATATATGAAGCTAAACAGCACCTAGTTGCTTAACAATTATTCGATGTAATAAACAATATTCAAGCTATAATAATTTGTAGTGGTTCTTACTAAATTATACAATTGATATGTGACCTACTCAGTATGCCAAAATATATTAAAGATAAGGTAAGTATACATATAAACAAAACTTTTGCTTTCAGAGACTGCAATTAAGTACTAGTATTGATTAAGGAAGCTTTGTTTGATTTTAGTTTTAAATGCAAATACAGATTCGGAGTGTCTAACAGATTCGTTCAACGCGTTCCACAATTTGGGGCCCCTGTAATGTAGGCTACGTTGTCCATGTGTTTGTTCTAGTAAGGTAGTCGTAATGACTCCTCGACTCCTGTGTGTTAAAATTGTGTGTCATTAAGTCAAAATTGTCATCTATGAGTAATTGTTGATTTAGATCTTTATATACAAAACGGACTGCTTGTGAAAGAAGAATATAATTTAATTTCAATAAACCAAGATCTTTATATATAGGTCCAGTGTGAGCGTTATACGATTGATAGGTAATAATTCGTAATATCTTTTTCTGAGCTAGAAATATGGCGTCTAAATAAGTTTATTGGCTCCTCCCCAGATAATAGCACAATCAATAATATGAGGATAAATTAAAGCAAAATTCATTTGTTTTAGTGAGTTGATGTTGAACGAATCTCTTGTTTTATAAACTATTCCAGTAATTTTAGATATTTTCAATTTTATGTCATATATGTGTGTTTTCCAGGTCATTGCGCTGTCGATGGTAACACCAAGAAATTTAGCTTCCTTAACCTGCCCAATAATGTGTTTATCGATTTTAATGAAAATATTGGGAATTTGATTCGAGCTAAAATGAGTCGCTAAATAATGAGTTTTACCAAGATTGAGCGTTAAACTGTTTGATTTAATCCAATTAGAAACTTTGCTAATTTCTTCATTCATTTGGTTTGATAATTCGAGAATATTATTACCCTGTAGATAAATATTGGTATCATCGGCATAAAGTAGAAATTTGATTTTAGTGCTTGAATTTGTAATATCATTAATAAACAAATTAAACAACACCGGACCAAGTACCGAACCCTGTGGGACACCATACTTCATATTCCTGTATTCTGAACAAGTGTTATTGAAAAATACAACTTGTTTACAGTTACTTAAATAACTCTTAAACCAGTTAAGGGGTGGGCCTCGTATTCCGTAATTCTCTATTTTTTTAATTAAAATATTATGAGGTATGGTGTCAAAGGATTTTGATAGATCACAAAAGACAGTCAATTGGTATGATTTTTAGTCTAAAACCTTGTACATTTCTTTAGAGAGCTGGTAAATGGCACACTCAGTTGATGACCTGGGACGAAAACCAAACTGGTATTTCGTTTGGAGAGCATTGGATTCTAAATATTGTGTTAGCCTGGAGCAGACAACTTTTTCAAATATTTTTTGCTAAATATTGTGAGTAGGGAAATTGGCCTATAGTTTTTGGGGGTTGGATCTGTCACCTTTTTTAAAAATTGGAATTACTTTAGCTATTTGTAGGTAATTAGGAAATATACCTGATTTGAAGGATCTGTTAATTACGTGTTTAAGAAAAGGAACAATTTCGTTTATACATTCCTTAACAATGGGAACAGGTATGTCATCATAACCACATGAAGAGTTTTTAAAATTAGTAATGACCGAGTGGAGTTCCTTCTCCGAAACTGGAGCTAACCTGAACGAAAAATTCACTGGGTCAGGAATGTATTTTTCAGTCTGAAGGGTCTGTCCTAATATTACGGCTCAAGTTTTCTCCTACCGAACTGAAGTATTCATTGAATCCTTCAGCGATCTGCTTCGGTTCCGTTGTTGGTGTACCGTTAAATATCATATGTTGCGGGGGTTCATCTCGTTTGTTTCTGTTTAATATTGTATTAATAAAGTTCCAGGTTTTCCTCATGTTTCCAGAATATTCAGTTAACTTAGATTTGTGATAATTATTCTTCGCACTCTTTATTGTGCGTGTTAATATTTTTCTATAATATTTGAAATAGTCTCCATAGGTGATTGGCCATTTTGCAGCTTTCTTTTGTAATTAATTTTTAATTTTTATAGAATTAGTAATTGCTGGTGTTATGTATGGCTTATTGAGGTATTTTATCTTTATTTTAATCTCACGTTTGGGACAGTATTCATCAAATATTATTTTAAAATTTTGCATATACGAATTAACTGTAGAATTTATGTCATTTGTTAGGCTTGAGCGCCAGTTGTATTCCTGTAATGCAGTTTTGAGTTTTGCTAGGTTTTCTGTTGTGGGTGACCTTGTGATTTTAGAAATGTGAGTATTTAATTTATTTACTTGTAGATCGGGGTAAATAAAATAAATGGGGGCGTCTGGACTAGACTCGGGGGGGGGTGGTGGGGGGGCGGAAGGGGGATGGTTTATAGTGGGTGGGTCTGGGGTTAGGGGTCAGGGATGTGGTTGGTGTTGGGGTGAGTGGGTGTTTATTGGGTGGGTTGGTTGAGCGTCCGGTGGTTTTAGGGGGTTTGTGGGGAAGGTAGTGTGGAGGGAAAAGGTGGCGAAGTAGGGGGGACAAGGCGGGTTGGTAGCACAAAAGGGGTGGTGTTAGTGTGGGTGGGAAGTGTAGGGTTGGCTGGGGGGGGATGGAGACTGTAAGGTTTCTGAGGTGGGTGGGAGCTGGGGGGGGGGGGAGTTTGATGGGGAGAGAGAGGTTGGAGAGGAAAGGTTAGGGGAGGTGGATATTTGCCGGGGGTGGGGGGGGGGGGGGGGGAGGTTTTCGACGAATGAGGGGGGAGTTGGTGGAGGAAGGTGATTTTGTTTTGTGGGAATTTGTTCTTGTTTTGGTAAGTCTCTTAATTCTGTGATACGTTGGGAGTCGTGGTTGGGGTGAGATATTGGATTGTAGTTCGTAGTGACATGACTTGGTGGGTTTTGTTTGTGAGCTGGAGGAGGTGATGTTGGAAGTGGTGTCTGATGGGGTGGCTTTGGGTAGGGGTGGAGGTGGTGTAATTTCTGGTTTGGTATTAGGTGGTATTAGGTGGAGGGGTGTGTTGGCGGAATTTTTGGGGGGGATGTGTGGGTGGCTTGGGGGGTGGGGCAGGGGAGGGCTGGGGTGGGATGTAAGGCATTGATGGGGTAGGAACCATTAGGTAGGGATTGGTGATGGGTGTGGCCAGGTTGTGGTTGGGGCCGGGTTCGAGGGGTGGGGATGATGTTTCAAGAGGTTTGTATATGCGTATGAAATGGTTTCGCATTGTTCGGGTTTCTCCATGATAGTTGATGGAGGTTTGGTAGGCGTTTGGGACATGAGATACCATATATGGGCCTACGTAATGCGGGCCTAGTTTATTATGACTGGTAGCTTGGCCACCATTATGGTGTCGTGGATGGCGAAAGGGCTTATGTCGTTTATGGCGTCGTGTTTGGTGTCCTGGCACATTTGGGCGGTATGAAGAGTGTTCTTTAATTGCTGTAAGGGATCAAGGGTGAACTATGTTGTGGATGGTGTGGCCTGGTGATAAAAGGGTAGTAGGACGGGGGCTGTTCCATACACTCTTTCGTGAGGGGAGATGCCATCTTCTTTCGGGCAAGTGTTCATTCCCCATTGTATCATCTTAATTTGGGAGGGCCAGTCTGAGGTGTTTAAAGCTATCATCCTGGTGCGTAGTTGGTTGTTGATGGTGCGGTGGCTTCTTTCACAGACTGCGTTGCCTTGGGGCCAGTAGGGGGAGGAGTGTTTGGATATTATGCCACATAGCTTGGTGAACTCTTCCAAAATTTGTCCTTTAAATTCGGGGGCATTGTCGGATAGGAGTGAAAGGGGTATTCCGAACACGGGCAATATCTCGGTGGCTAATAATGTGGCAATGGTAGATGCTGTATGGTCGGAAGTTGAGCAGGCGATCAGGAACCTGGAGTATATGTAGACGAAGGTGACGATGTACCGTTTGTTGTGGCTAACGGGAAAAGGTCCCATGATGTCCAGGGAGAGTGTTTGGAATGGCTTCTGGGCGGAGATGGTGCCGGAGGGTCCTGCGGTGCTGCACCTGTCTTTGCCAAGTGCACATGGTTTGCAAGATTCGGTGACCTTCTTTGCAATTCCGGAGGAGTTAGTGGTCCAGTATTGGTCCTGGAAAATCTTTAGCATCTTGCTTTGTCCTAAGTGGATCCCGTTTCCCTCATGGATTGTAATCATGTATTCTTGAACGACATTTGGTTCGACGAAAATGTGTCCGAAGTCTGTGGTTAATTGGTCACCCCAGCGGGTTAGTTGGGAGAGGATCTGTTTGGGGATCCATTTTGGTTTGATTTTCCTTTGCCAGGATTGGAGTAGGGTAGGTGGTATTGGGGTGGGGTCAGGGCGGATGGAGGTGTTGACGAGGTCCGTGTGTTGGAGGGCTGCTAGATTGGTGGGTATGTCTTCGGGTACAGGGAGGCGGGAGAGTGCATCGGCGTTGGTGTGGAGTTTTCCGGTGCGGTAGTGGATGGCGAAGTCGTATTCTTCCAGGGTTTCCCTCCAACGCACCAATAATGCCGAGTTTGTCTCACATTTTCTTAGCCATTGCAAGCTCTGGTGGTCCGTAATAATGTCTAATTTGGCGCCCAGCACGAAGGATCGGAAATGATTTAAGGCCCAAATTATTCCGAGGCATTCACTCTTGGTGGCGGCGTAATTTTGCTGCGCGGTGTTTAAGGTGGATCTAGCATAATCAATTACGTGTTCTGATCCATCTCGGACCTGGGCCAGGACAGCTCCAATGGCATACAGAGACACGTCCGTGTATAGACGGAAAGGCCGTTGGTAATCTGGGAAGGCGACGGTGGGGGCTTTTACCAATCTCTCTTTCAGAGTTTCGAAGGCCCAGTGTCTTTCGGGGGCCAGGAAACCTCGGTGCCTTGGTGGGTGAGTTGGTGCAGGGGTCTGGCAATGTCGGCAAAATGTGGGACGAAGCGTCTGTAGTAGGTGGCTAGCCCCAGGAAGGAGCGTACCCCTTTTACTGTAGTGGGAGGCTGTTGACCTTGGATGGCGGAGAGTTTCTTGGGGTCGGGAGAGATGCCTTGGGCGGAAATTACGTGCGGCATCTCTGATGCGGTGTAATACTTGTCGTAGTCGGTGGAGGTGGTCGGACCATGTTGCGGAGTAACCAATAACAACGTCCAAATAGGCCAGGCAGGTTTCCCAGGTCAGTACCTTTAACACGGACTCCATGAGGCGGGAGAATGTTGCTGGGCCGTTACATAGGCCAAAAGGTAAGACATTAAACTCGTATAAATGTCCTCCGCTGGTGGAGAAGGCTGTTTTTTGTTGATGTTCGGGCTTGATGGGGACTTGCCAGTATCCGGCTTGTAGGTCTAAGGTGGTGAACCATTTGGATCCGTGAAGGGAGTCGAGGGAGTCATCGATCCTGGGTAAGGGCGTTGCATCTTTGATAGTGGCGTCGTTTAGCCTACGGTAGTCGACACAGAACCTGGTGGAGCCATCTCTCTTCTTCACGAATACTACGGGCGATGACCAAGGACTGACAGAAGGCGTGGCAATGCCGGCGTCCAACATCTCTTGAACCTGTTGGTCTTCCTCTTGGCGCTGGAGTGGATTTTTTCTGCGGGAGGGTTGTCGTATTGGGGGACCCGTGGTATGAATGGCGTGTTGTTCCAGGTTTGTTTGTCCTATTTCCGTTGGGGTCTGGGCGAACACATCACGAAAATCATGTAGCAATTGTTGCATCTGGCGCTGTTGCATGGGGGTTAAGGAATCTGGAATGGTGGGTAATATAGGATTTTCGGTGGGGTTTACCTGAGGAGTGACAACCTCGTCAAAAGTTTCGAGGTTGCCGATGATTAAACCTTTGGGTAAAGTTAGTACATCGTCTGAAATATTGGCAATTAGAATGGTATTCTGTTGGGAAGACAATATGGCAGATTGGATTATACATCGGTTTTGGCTTATGGAGGAGGTAGAGGGGGTTAAAATCATGGCGTCTTGGGGTACAGGTCTAAGGGGCACCCATTTTTGATGGTTGGGGGGAATGGTAACTTGGTTTTGGATCATAGCGGGACTCATAATAGTCAGAGGAGGTGATTTTTTTTCTGACTGGCTCCAGATAGACTATGAATATGGCATGTCGAGGGTGGCGGGCGACAGTTTGGGGGGGGGGGCATGAGAGGTGCCTCAAGTTCCTCTATTCTAGGGGGGGGGGGGATTTTTTTTCTTCTTTTCTTTTGGGGATTTGTTTGGAAACTCGCCTTTTGTTGGGGGTGCTATTAGTTCATGGATTGGTTAGTTATGGGTGAGGGGTTAGGTTGATGTTTTGGTTTTGCGAGATGAGGTGCGGCTGACTTAAGTTTAGGTTTCACTTTCCTATGTCCTTGGCTGGGGTTCGGGCGGGTGGTGGGGGGGCTGTTTTGTGTTTTATTTTGTATTTTTAACGTGATCAGGCGTTGGCCACAATCAACTTGGGCTTGCAACTTGTGAAGGAGATCGAGCCCTAAGTACCCATCATAATGCTGACAATCTGAGTGAAAATTACGAAGGGGTGATAGCAATTTGCGTAAGGTGCTGGGGTGGTCACATGCAAAGGATAAGTTTCTCCCCTGACATATAGGGGTGTGTCCCCGGCACTGATTAGCCTAGACTTGGTTGGTTGTACCTCGCCGAACTTCTTATGGTGTTGGTCGTAAAATGAGCCGAATATGCATGATCGGGAAGCGCCGGTATCTATGAGTAATCGGACAGGAATTCCCTGAAGTTGTGCAAGGTGGTAAATGGGGGGTCATCGGTCATTTATGGTGTCCCCCGCCGAAGACATCGTAGGCGGGGGAAGATTTAAAAATCCTGGGGGTCTGCTTTGGACTCTCCCAGGATTTCCTCCGTTTCTTGGTCAGTTTCGAGGTGAGCAACGTCCTCGTTATCGAGGTCTTGGACCTCCTCATCCCAGATTATCTCTTCCTCATTGGCAGAGATGCGAGGTTGGACGGTGCTTTTTTTGGCGTAATCTCTGATGTCATGAAGAGCACATTTGTGATTACAGGCAGGGAAATCATAAGGGTTGATAATAACAAGAGTGGGGTTCTTACTTTTGTTGTTGTTGTAGGCCTGGTTTTTGTTGTACACTCGGTGGATGGGGTTGGGGTTGAGCCTGGGTCTGCTGGGTTGAGGTTTGCCCGAGTGGTACGTGGGTTTGGTGGTCGCTGGTCGGGCCGTGCTCTGGGGGTGGGTGATGAACCTTTTGATGGCGGAAAAGGTGTTAGTTTTCTGGGGTTGCACCGCGAGGATTCTACTGATGGTGATCAGATCGTGTTGGAAACCAACAGGGTCGTGCACGGCAAAATATTTGCGAACTGCAGAGGGCAACGCTTGAACGAGATTCACCAGAATGTGTTGATCTTGTTGAATTTTGGGGAGAGTGGGGAAAGCAGATTTGATTTGTTGAGAAATAGAAACTAAGGTGGCGTCTAGATTACCTTCGTACTTTATGTCCTTAATGCGGGCATGGGCGACGAAGATGCCTAATGAGGGCTTAATGGCCTCGATAACTATGGGCCGGAACTGGTCCCAAGTGAGTGTGGGGTTAACTTGTGATACAACGAGGAAAACTGCTTTTCCCAGGTGCGTTAACAGTACGGCGATTTTTTCTCGGTCCGTATTATACGCCAAGTCTAACACTGGTTTTACAATGTCCATGTATGTTTCGATTTCGTATGTGTTCCCATCGTATTTCGGAATGGGGATGTGCGAGCAAACTGCGGCCATATTTGCGATGCTACAATTCTTCTATTGTTTAGCAATATGAAATGCAATGGAATCTTCTATCCGAATCAAGAACCACCGCTGCCGCCAATGTTATGCCCTGATTTTTATTCAGGATTAACGATTGCGTAGGTGAGTTCTGCAAGACTGGAATATCCGGTTTCAGGTACATACATATCAGGAATCAATAGAACACATAAATATAACTTCAGAATGTAGTTTGTAATACAGCTTTATTTAATTACACACTCACGGTATAGAAAAAGAATCAATTCACTTTGGAAAACATAGGTAGGAGTAATATGTTCAGTAGGAAGCTTGGTCTTTCAATTCTCCTAGCACAAACGTGACTCTGGATGGAGTGTGCACTGCCACTTCCAACACTCAGGTATTATTCTTCTGAGATAAGGACAAGATACAAGATGAGAAGAAAGTCACTCGAGGGGGCACTGGTTAAAGTCTCACAGTATCTAGTAAGGGTCATTGATTATACCTAAGGTCGAGTTATTTTATTTAGATGTTGGCTAACGTCAGGTTTCAACTTCACAAGATCTGTCAGAGTAAATAGACAACTAGAATTGTATACTTTTCAACTGTTAATGCATGTGTTGGAATTCGTTACTGAGATTAATTCACTTTACGACCTATCCCGTAAGCTTTTTTGATCTCAGAATATCTATACCATAATATCCAATTTAGGAAGGGCTCGTTAAGTGGCTGAGGGTAAATATTGTCGTGGTAATTATCTCGTAATAACTTTTACTGGTACGACTTCTCGGGCAAGGAAGAGGGAACTCTAGGGATCGAACTTGAAACACTCGTCACGGTTAGCGAATAACTTCAAAGTGAGCATAAGCAATTACAACGTTCTGGTGGTACAGTATCCGCACTGATATAAGGATAATGAATAGTGCACTGTTGGGTTATCTTCTTATAAACTCTATCTGATGTCGTCGGGGCTTCTCGGCGACTCCGGGGCCGTCCAGGGGGTTCAGTTGTGTGGAGAAGTTACAGATGGGCCATCAACCGTTGATGAAGTTCCGTTAAGGTACTCTCGGGGCTAGGATTTTAAATGTTATGCTTCAGGCTGAGGCCGAAGTAGCATCCCATCGAACAAACGTAAGGAGAGTCTACTCAAGGACTCTGCTTAACTGTCTCTAATCCATATGAGAGGTTCAAAGAACTCAGGCAGTTTTACCCTTTTCGTCACACTCTCTGTGGGGTGCCACAGACGAGGTGTGCCAAGGATCTATTCTTGCTAAGCGCTCCTAAGAGTGTCTCACATAGACTCTTCTAACACAGCAGATCTTTCTACCATAGACCTTTGTGAGTTAAGTACAAGTTAGATGTCTAAAATAATAAAGTATTAAAAGGTAGGGATGCCTCCGCCTTTCAATAGTTCTATTAGGTTAGTTAAGACACTAGTAACAATAACTATATTAAATCCTGGGTGGCCAGAAATAATCAGTTATGGATATTTAGTTCTTGTTGCACTCAATATAAATGGTTATGAAACTCAAGAGGCAAGGGGGATACCAACAATGAGTCCTTAATCATTAATGGGGGGGTAGATATATATATATATTACTAACAGGTCTCTATATTAACCGGCGGGTTGCCACGATTAATAAGGATCCAGAAGAATATATATATATCTATGTCACTGATGTTATCACAGACTTCGGGGTGCCGCTCGTCTATCAGTAATCTTGAGTGGTGAGTGAAAACAGTCTTCAGCCAGAGCGGGTTGCCGTTCGTCAAAAGCGATATTTGCACTTCCCCAGCTCTCCTCCTCTTGGCGTTTATATAGCCGGTTTGCCCGGTGTTGCCTGGGCTGGTGGTTGATGGTTTTTGTCATTGCTGGGCTGTTCAGTCAAGTGGCAGGGAAGTCTTCGTCTTCTAGGAGGAGCCTAACAGGGGGCTTACTTCAGGGAGCAAAGAGAAGGCGAATGCATAACTTTTGGGGCTGGGGCTAACAGGCTCTTCAAGTTGGCAAGATGGTGGAGTCGGGATGTTGCCTCGGCTGGGGGGGGGGGGGGGTGGTCCTCTTTATCCTTTGGGGGTGGCTGTGCAGCGGGGTGCTGTGGAGTCATTGTCTGGTAATTAGCTCCTCATTCCCGGTGTTCTGGATTAGATAATAGTGTTAGTCTATACACCGGATATATAAGAATAAGTAATGGCAGGTGTGCTTGCAAGAGGCCCCTGTTGTGGGTTGTTCTTCGCGGAGGCTGGGGGAGGAGCACCTTGCCCGTAAAGGTCAGCTGGCTAATTGTCCGACTTTTATAAGTGAGTTACTTTTAAGGGAAGGACTGAAGGGGGGGGGGAGGGGGGAAGTGAACAGTTCTCTCGTTACCTGTAGGCCTCAGAAAATTAAATGACAAGTCCAGCAATACACTCAGGCGTGCCTGCACGCGTATACACGTGGTTGCTAACCAGAGGTACTCTGGTGGTCTCCTACATCGGGGTCGAGGGGGGGCGGAGCAGGCAGAAGTCCCTCCATGACCTGACACGGCTCGGCGGCCGGGCCTTCGAGTTAATTGGTTTGTTGTTGTCAGGCACATCTGGTTAAGGCTGGAAAATATCGAAATAGAACAAATACTGGCAAGGCGAGAGAGAGAGGGAAAAAATATAGGCAGAGATAGTGATTCAAGAAGGGTAGGATATGCGTAACCAGGGCGGCAGTGCAACTACCATTATATTACATTGATAGACGCTGGTGGTCACGTACCTGAGACAGACACAACGCAAGGAATTGTCGCTTCCGTTGGGTGGGTGAGGTCATCATCTAACTCTGGCACAGTTTGTACGCCGCTTGGTTACAAACGGAAAAAGATAGAGCCATGTGTACTGTTTATTTTGCAGAATCTCTCAGTAGATAAGGCTCCTGGTCCAGATGAAATTCCTCCAATAGTACTTAAGAATTGCTCCTTGGTGCTCGCTCCTGTATTGGCAAACTTTTTCCATCTCTGTACTCATACCTCATGCTTCCCAGTACCCTGGAAAGAAGCAAGCATCCATCCAGTTCCTAAAAAAGGTGCCTCTTCAGATCCATCAAATTACAGACCAACTTCCACTCTTGGTAAAGTCTTTGAAATTATATTAAATAATCACATAATTAAGCATCTTGAGAATAATAAATTAATCAGTGATAGGCAATATGGTTTTAGACGATGTCGATCAACTGCAGACATTCTTTGCCTTCTTACGCATCAAATCAACCAAGCTACAGACCAACATGGTGAAACACATACAATAGCACTGGATATATCAAAGGCATTTGATAGAGTCTGGCATCAATCCTTATTGTCGAAGATGTCACACTACGGCCTTGCATCATTAGTTCCACTAATTTCTTCTTATCTTCATAACAGAAAAATATGTGTAATGGTAGATGGCATTTATTCTCAATTTCACTCAATAAATGCTGGTGTTCCCCAGGGATCAGTTTTGGCCCCAACTCTGTTCCTCATTCATATGAGGAACATATGATCTCATATCTACCACTCATAATCCAATACATTCCTACGCAGATGACTCAACACTCCACAGTTCCTTCACATTTACCAATTCTTTCACCCAACCCGATCTTATAAATTCAAAAATAAACACTGCAATTTCTCTGAACCTGGACCTTTCTAGAATTAATGAATGGGGACAAAAGAATCTAGTTTCCTTTAACACCTTACGAGCGGCCTATGCGGTTTATTTGTGTACCGCACAGCGGGGTGTTTTTAGCCAAAATAGGGCTGTTTACGTGATCATTTTCATGCCTAAATAAGACCCAGAACGTAAAACAAGTACCTATCCCTGAAAGGGCATAAACAGAGCTTTCGAATGACACCATAACGATCCTTGTATGATGGATATTTTCTTGCAATAACCGTGCAACGCGAGTGCAAAAAGCAGGTAATTCGGTACTTTCAGTACATAATGAGTATGTAGCGAGTGAGAGAGGGAGGAGGGAGCTGAGATTTGTGTCAGTAGGTTCGCCGCGGTGGTCTGGAGCAGTCATACGCTCGCTAGTCTCCTGCCACCACTTGTCTCTCTCTCTCAGCCACATTACGTGCTGAAATTGCCACTCGACCTATGTCGAGCGCCGCCACATAGTCCAGCTTTATTTAACTCGACTTATGTTGCTCGCCGCTAAATAAGGGTTAATGCACAGAAAACCAAGTACATTCAATTTTCTAACAGACAGAATCTCACTGACTCCCATATATTTTTTAATTATGTAAATATTCCCACTTCCCCTAGTATTGACATTCTCGGTGTAACATTAACTACTAACTTGAGCTGGACACATTATGTTAGAAGCATTGCTAAGAATGCCTCTAAAAAACTGGGACTCCTGTACAGAATTCGAGAATTCTTCACTGACGAGCAGTTGGCCGTAATATATAAAAGTCATGTGCGTTCTCAGATGGATTACTGTTCACCTCTGTGGGATGGAAGTGGAGTGGTTGCATTGAGGCAGTTGGACAAAATTCAAAATAAAGCTATTAGATTAATAAATAACCATGCAATCACACAGGACCTTCCTACATTATCCATACGAAGAAACGTTGCATCCCTTGCATTATTCTACAGATATTTTCACAGCAATTGTTCCGAGGAACTTGCTTCAATTGTGCCGCCTCTCCACATCTTTCCCCGTAGAACTAGGGCAGCTGAGAGCGCCCATGAATTTACACTTTCTCCTCCACAATGCAGAACTTCTGCTTATCAGAATTCATTTATTCCCAGAGCTACTACTCTTTGGAATTCACTTCCCTCGAATTGCTTTCCACAAACTTACAATCTACAAATGTTTAAATTGAGTTGTTACAAAAAAAATATGAATGGAGGATGCCTTTAGGCACATGGACCTTTTTGTTTTATCTGTGTTTTTCCTTCCTCCGTTCGTTGTCTTAAAAAAAAAAAAAAAAAAAAAATACTAGAAGGTGGTGTCTGACGAGATGTGTAGAAGGGGGTGTAGGACACTGGAAAAAGAAAACATGCATAATGGGTTACGTAACTCAAGGGTCAGTAGAGATACCGCGTGAGGTTATGGATCGGTAATGGTCAAGGGGGGGAACGACAAATAAGTGTCCCCGTGCTCCCTTACTTAGTTTAGGGTTAGTGGGTTAGTCAGTATTATGGGGTTAGTATGTTAATAAGGGAGAACAACGATTAGAAAGCATATAGGCTCCCAGTGAGTTCCGGGGTGGCCTAGGGTAACTGCAGAAGTCAATCTCGGAATTACTCCTCGGAATTTGTTAGGCTAATATTAGGGGGTTAGTATATTATGAACAGAAAAACAATAATAAAATCATATGGCTCCCAGTGAGTTACGGGGTGGCCTAGGTTAATTTCATAGTTCAATCCCGGAATTCTCCTCGGGATTCGTTAGTCTAATAATAGAAGGTTAGTACTAGAAAGGTTGGGAATGCACAACCTTTGAGAAGGGTTGGGAATATACAACCCTTGGGGAGGTTGGAGGTTGACGTCCGTGCGCGGCCATTTTGGGGTGAGTTGTCCCTGCGGTTTGTTGAGGGCGTAATTTTCCGGGGCTGGGCAAGGTGACCTTGGTTCGGGGATTGCTGCGGTGGTGCGGGGCCGCCCGCTCTCCTGTCGTCTTGGGTGAGTGTCCGTGTGTTTTTCTCGACCATGGTCCTCTGTGGTGTTTCGTTGTTGTTGTGTGGGTGTCTCAGTCGTCTGTTTGTGTCTCCTTGTCCTCCTTCACTCTTTTTCTTCTGTTCGTTTCCATGGGCGTGGTTGGAGGTTGTCGTCTGTGGTCGGCCATTTTTGGAGTGGGTTGTCTCTGCTGGCTGATGAGGTGGTAATCTTCTTGGGCTGGGGGCGGTGGCCTTGGCTTGGGGATTATCGCGGAGGGGCGGGGTTGTTCGCTCTCTTTCCGTCTTGGGTGGGTGTCTATTTGTCTCTTTCGGCCCTGCTTCTGTGTGTTGCTTTCGTGTTGGTTTGTGGGGGGTCTTGGTGTCTTCCTGTTTCTCCTGTATTTCAATAATAGATCGCCATTACTTTATAGACAAACAATTTGCATAGCATTGCTTACTTTATAAAGAATTTGTATATCATTGCTTTCTAGATAAACAATTTGCACACCATTGCTTACTATATAATGAAGTCGAAAATTTACCAGCTAACAAGGTTGCTATTTGGATACAACATAATAATGAGCATGACAACAATCACAGCATATGCATTTTATAATCTGCAAGATATTAGTATGCATGCATGCATATATACTCGGGCACATACCACATAACTGTCTCACTCCCTAGACTGGAGCAAGACCTCACGGGCCTCACCGTGTTCAGTGGTAGAGTGTAAAGGCTATCAGCCTATGCCCGAGAGGGAGTAGTTGGAAAAAAAAAATATGGGAGTGGCCGACTCGAGACAGAGCCCGAACAGGAACAACATTTATAGTTACAATTCTTAGGGTCCAGGACCACTTTCGTGTTCCCTTGCCCCTTACTGTCTCAGCTAGTAGGTGCATTTTGCAAAGGGAGGAGGATTCCTAGCCTCATACCCCCTGCAAGATATTTAATTCAATCCACCTAACATTTGTGCATGTATTTTCAGTCGAGCAGTCTATTTATTTTTCTTGTCTGCCAACCTTTTCTACCAATCTATGTAAAGTTGAGTTGCACATAAATATTCATTCGTGCATTTTATGGATTTAATTTATTTTTAGCATCGATCAAAAACGTGTACAATTATCAGCTATACTGTTTATTATAGGTAAAACAATATATACAAGGTTTCTTAATGGAATACTTATAACACTTTCAATAGGGAGAAGTAGAACAAAGTGGCATCATTTACCTTTCTAAACTCTGACACGCATTTCTGTTCTGTTTTCTGGCTCTTAGTAGACGATTGTATTCTGATTAGGAAGGATATATGGAAGTCAGAGGGCTAAATGAGACAGTCTTTACCCATATAATTCCCATATATCTTTCGTAAACTGTCTAAATTCGTCAAATGATAGTCAGAATAAACTGTTAAAATGCGTCAAAATCTTCAAAGGGTTAAATTATACAAACATTCCTGCAGTGTGTAAGGACAGGCTTCCAGAAAAGGGATAAATAACTGATGAGAGAACAAACGCCAGGCGAGAGACAACACAATGACACAATGGACAACAGTGAGAGAGACAGTCCGCGACAGGGTGAGAAAGGTGACAGTCAACCAATAAATAGGAACAAGGGGACAGTTACACAATAAAGAGGAAGAAGGGGACAGTCACACAATAAAGAGGAAGAAGGGGACAGTCACAATAAAGAGGAAGAAGGGGACAGTCACACAAAAAAGAGGAAGAAGGGGACAGTCACACAATAAAGAGGAAGAAGGGGACAGTTACACAAAAAAGAGGAAGAAGGGGACAGTCACAATAAAGAGGAAGAAGGGGACAGTCACACAATAAAGAGGAAGAAGGGGACAGTCACACAATAAAGAGGAAGAAGGGGACAGTCACACAATAAAGAGGAAGAAGGGGACAGTTACACATGTTACGACTGAGGTTTAAATATATCAGGGCTCTTATTCATTGGACTAGTAATGGCATAAATGCTACAACAGAAAGCGCTAGATCCAACTTCTGATGTATATTCCCAGTGAACAAAGAACACAAATACTCTCCAGAGTTCTATATGCAATAATAGGTTATCAAACTCTCAATAAATGTGCATCTACTCTAGGCTTAATGTTATGTGAAAACAGCCTATTACTACCAATAACCGAAGGTGCTTGGTTATGGTATGCAAAGTAAGGTGGTTAGGGAAGTTACAGCTTACATTACTTTAATCAATAAATGTCAGGCACTCCTGCATGAAAGAAAGTGCACTAAAGTCCTTCAACGCCAACAAGGAATCTTCTTTAAATGTTAGATGCTATCAAGATGCTCGAATCGGAAATGGAACCCAAAAAGGCAGGCAGCGGAACAATGCTCGAGCAGGCTATGCTCACAAAAGGCATGATATATAATGCACTCGGAGCCAAGAATATCCTAAACGCTACAACAATAATAATCGCCACGACAATGCAGTATTCCTATCAACAAAAAGAGCCTAAGTCGTTTGTGTCTCAATGCATCAAACTAGGCTGCGTAATGCTTGTGTAATCATAAACGGGTATGCATAATAAGAGTAATTGGGTTAATATACTTAATGTCTACTATGACTGATAAAGTCTAGCTAGAGTCAATGATACGAGATACTGGTGTGCATGGCATGCCGCATAGCCTAGTGCAAATCTCAAATCTGTGCGTCAAGTAATACGTTAGAGTGAAGGGTAGCTCTCTTGAGAAACCTTAATACCGAAGTATTAAGCATTCTCCTGGCGTACCTCAAAGACAAACAACGAGCTTAGAACAGTGCAGAATGGTATAGGCAAAAATCCCTCATTCGTGCATGCTCTATTCTCAATGGCACACAGACTAGAATTTACCCAATCAACTCCAGTTCTCAGGTATGTCGTGCAGCTTTTAACTAAAGCCAGCACCCATCGGAAACAATACCTTATAGTATCAGACTCCTAGTCTAGCATTATCTAATCCAGCAGAACACTAATAATTATAGGAAGCGGTACTGAACAATATGAATGCCAACCAATGCTTCGTGATCAACTTATCTTAACAAATAACATACATGGGTTATATAAGACCTTAACGTACAATACAACTGGCCAGCATGAAGCTGATTATGCAGAGTTAACCAGAGGGGGTATAATATTAATAAAAGGTGGTGATTTATATGGAAAATGAGAGAGATAGGCAGAGGAAAAGGTTCTCAGGTGCAGAGAGGGAAACAGGTATCAAAGGGATAAGAGGGATGCGTTCTAGAAACCAGATCTGAGGGAGAGATTGGCAAGAGAGCTGTATATGTACTAGCACTAGCTCGCACTGCGTAGGCAAAGCGGTAACAATTCCTTCAGCCAATGCCAAACAAACCAGCCAAACATGACGTCACCAAGCATGGTAAAAAAACTCCTCCAACCAATCCCCAAGAGGCGAGCCAGCCGTGACATCATCGAGCATGGCAAAAAACACTGCGCGCCTCCCCACACTCTGTTCTACTATCTCTCTCTCTCTCTCTCTCTCAAATCCTATCATTACTACTTAATGATAAAACATATACTTTGCAATTAAATATATAAAGCCTTGACATGGGCGAAAACAAAGAGCCTTTCTGGACTGCCCATGACACGAGCTTTCATATGAAACAAAGCACACAATAATACATCAACTGTAGCCACATCCACTGCCCTGGCGATCCTAGCGAGTCACCGTAGGACAAGCCATGCGGTTCTAACGGAGTGGTTAACGTCACACCCCCCCCAAGATTTTTCTCAGATGCCCAAAGCTCAAAAAAATCTGATGGTTAGAACCCATGCTATAACTCTACTTCCCATCACCCAGCGGCAGTAAAATATCTGGCACAGTTCCCAACAAATTTGTTTACAAAATTATAACCCTCCCCAACACAATAGGTTAAATCATATGTAGTTATGCTCCTCAAGAGCGAGCTTCTCTAGCCCAGCATTCTGAGAGGAGTGCAACTCAGAATTACTGCTATAACATACTGAAAAAATTCAACTATCAAAGAAAGAGTTTTTATTTGATTTTTATGTTTTTTTTTTATTTGATTATTTCGGCTGCACTATAGGGGCAAGCCTAGTTTTTTCTTCTATACCAAACGCTCTACTCCTGCTTTACGACCCAATACGCTGGGCTAGAACCGCGAGCCAACAAGCACCAAACGCAAAATACTATTCAAACTAAAGCAGGAGGCTACCCGTGTGTCAATCTACCCAGGATCATATTCCCTTGAAAGACAATCTGCAACCACGTTGTCACAACCGGCAATATGGCGTATGTCCAGGTTATACTCCCGTAACACCAGCGACCACCCGGTCAGCCTCATATTCCGATTATGAAACTGGGCCAAGAACTTGAGAGGGTGATGATCTGTGTAAACTACAACGACCGGACCATAGGCTGGAACATAGACCTCGAAATGCCCCAGCGCAAGCACCACTGCCAGCAGCTCCCTCTTGACAACAGAGCAGCTTCCCTGGGCTGAATTGAACTTCTCCGAGCAGAAACTAACAGGATGTTCCAGCCCATCATCGTCCTTTTTCATAAGGACGGCACCAGCCCCCACACCACTAGCATCCGTTGCTAGTTGGAAAGGTAGGCTAAAGTCAGGGGCCCTGAGGATCGGGTGAGTGCACAACAGGTCTTTTACTACTCTAAACGCCTTCTCACACTCAGGCGCCCATTTGACTTTCTTATCCTTCCAGTTATCCTCCACCTGAGCTTGACTGTCCCGTTCTCCTTCTCCACTTTGACTGCTAAACATCATCACAGGCACAGTGAGAGGCTCAGGGGGGTGCCTCACATACTCCTTCATGAGATTAACGTGACATAACTGATTGCGTTTTTTTTTTTTTTTTTTTTTTTTTTTTTTTAAGGAGACAATGCACGGAGGAAGGAAAAACACAGATAAAACAAAAAGGTCTATGTGCCTAAAGGCATCCTCCATTCATAAAATGCTTGTAACAACTGGATTTAAACATTTGTAGATTGTAAGTTTGTGGAAAGCAATTCGAGGGAAGTGAATTCCAAAGAGTAGTAGCTCTGGGGATAAATGAATTCTGAGAAGCAGAAGTTCTGCATTGTGGAGGAGAAAGTGTAAATTCATGGGCGCTCTCAGCTGCCCTAGTTCTACGGGGAAAGATGTGGATAGGCGGCACAATTGAAGCAAGTTCCTCGGAACAATTGCTGTGAAAATATCTGTAGAATAATGCAAGGGATGCAACGTTTCTTCGTATGGATAATGTAGGAAGGTCCTGTGTGATTGCAAGGTTTTTGATTAATCTAATAGCTTAATTTGAATTTTGTCCAACTGCCTCAATGCAACCACTCCACTTCCACCCCACAGAGGTGAACAGTAATCCATCTGAGAACGCACATGACTTTTATATATTACGGCCAACTACTCGTCAGTGAAGAATTCTCGAACTCTGTACAGGAGTCCCAGTTTTTTAGAGGCATTCTTAGCAATGCTTCTAACATAATGTGTCCAGCTCAAGTTAGTAGTTAATGTTACACCGAGAATGTCAATACTAGGGGAAGTGGGAATATTTACATAATTAAAAAATATATGGGAGTCAGTGAGATTCTGTCGGTTAGAAAATTGAATGTACTTGGTTTTCTGTGCATTAAAGGAAACTAGATTCTTTTGTCCCCATTCATTAATTCTAGAAAGGTCCTGGTTCAGAGAAATTGCAGTGTTTATTTTTTAATTTATAAGATCGGGTTGGGTGAAAGAATTGGTAAATGTGAAGGAACTGTGGAGTGTTGAGTCATCTGCGTAGGAATGTATTGGATTATGAGTGGTAGATATGAGATCATTGATATGAATGAGGAACAGAGTTGGGGCCAAAACTGATCCCTGGGGAACACCAGCATTTATTGAGTGAAATTGAGAATAAAGGCCATCTACCATTACACTTATTTTTCTGTTATGAAGATAAGAAGAAATTAGTGGAACTAATGATGCAAGGCCGTAGTGTGACATCTTCGACAATAAGGATTGATGCCAGACTCTATCAAATGCCTTTGATATATCCAGTGCTATTGTATGTGTTTCACCATGTTGGTCTGTAGCTTGGTTGATTTGATGCGTAAGAAGGCAAAGAATGTCTGCAGTTGATCGACATCGTCTAAAACCATATTGCCTATCACTGATTAATTTATTATTCTCAAGATGCTTAATTATGTGATTATTTAATATAATTTCAAAAACTTTACCAAGAGTGGAAGTTATAGCTATTGGTCTGTAGTTTGATGGATCTGAAGAGGCACCTTTTTTAGGAACTGGATGGATGTTTGCTTCTTTCCAGGGTACTGGAAAGCATGAGGTATGAGTACACAGACGGAAACATTTTGCCAATACAGGAGCGAGCACCAAGGAGCAATTCTTAAGTACTATTGGAGGAATTTCATCTGGACCAGGAGCCTTATCTACTGAGAGATTCTGCAAAATAGTTTTGACATGTCTGGTGTGGATCTTAAGTGAGGGAATTTCAGGTGAATTAAAATTAAGCACAGGGACATCTTGATTTATTTCATCTAAGGTTGAGTTGGTGGAGAAAATATCCGCAAGAAGGTTAGCTTTACCTCGTGGGTCACTTACAAGATTGCCAGTCGGAGATTTTAATGGTGGAATGGATGAAGCAGTAGTGAAGTTGGATTTGAATGAGTTAAGAGTAGACCAAAATATTTTGTTATCATTTGGATTATTTAGAAGTTTATTTGCCTGCTTGTGGAGAAAGTTTGATTTAGTTAGGTTTAATACAGTTTTGGCATGATTTCTGATGTTCCTAAAGTAATTAAAGGCTTCATGTGTTTTTGATCTTGTGTATGCATTGTAGGCTATTGCTTTTTGTTCAGTTACTCGAGCACAATTATGGTCAAACCATTTAGGTGAATTAGATCTTTTACTGTACTTTTGATGAGGAATAAAAGTTTCCATTCCAATTTTTACAACATCTTGTATGTGGCTCAAGGTGGAGTGTGCATCATTAGAAAAGAAAGAGGTCCAGGGAATATTAATAAAGAAACCTTGAAGACCCTCCCAGTCTGCCCTATCGTAATGCCATTTAGTCACCAAAACAGGTTCAGAGTGGGAAGGTGTGGTAGGTGATAGACAGGTGGCCTGTATCAGACAGTGATCAGAAGATCCAAGCGGGGACCTCACTGTAACATCATAATTTTCTGAATTGGTTGTTAAAAATAAGTCCAGTAGGTGATAATTATGATTAGGATTATCTGGTACACGGGTGGGTTGGTTGACTAGTTGAGTGAGATTAAATGAGTCTGCAAATAGCTCACATTCAAGACCAGTATCATCAGTCCTGGCTGAATGAGTGAGCCATACAACATTATGGACATTAAAATCACCCAACACAGTGATTTCAGAAGAAGCATTTAAGTTGAGGACACTGAGTTGTGAGGACAGATAATCAAAAAGACTTTGCTCTGGAGGAGTATTTGGGGAACGGTAGATGCAACATATGTATTTAAATTTACCAGCAGAAATTAATTTGTATATAGAATAATCAAAATAGGGACAATTGAAACTAGTAACCTCCTCCAGGGCAATTTCAGATTTTGTGAAGCAACATACACCTCCTTTAGGTCTGAAATTTTGGAGCAGTTGATAACCTGGAAAATTAAATCTAGACGTGTCAGATGTGGATGTTACTTGAGTCTCTGTCAAAAAAAGGAGAGTAGGGGATTCTGCTTGAAGAAATTGGTTTACAGAATTGATTTTAGAGTGAAGTCCCCTTATATTACTAAAGAAAAAGCTGCACCGACGAGCAGCTTTGGGATGTTGCAATGCTCTTCACACAGTCGCATGACTGTGTCAAGAGCATTGCAACGTCTGCTTACGTCTGTCTGGAGCGGCCACCAAGCAATCCAGGTCCGATAGCCTCTCAACCACCCTATAAGGACCAGTGTGCTTCGCGGAAAGGGATGACCTACAAGGGGCAGTAGAATCAACACCTCCTGACCCACGTGAAACTCCCTGAGTTTAACCTTGAGGTCGTACCTGTCCTTCATGAGGGCCTGAGAGCTAGTCAAATTACGGCCAGCCAACTCCAGACTGCGCAACATCTGTTCTCGACTGTCGAGGACATACTTGAGCATAGAACAAGGTTTATCTGCACCCTCCCATATTTCTTTAACCATATGGAGAGGCCCTCTGACACGGTGTCCATAGACGAGCTCATTAGGGCTGAATCCCAAACTTTCCCCAGGTACCTCCCGTGCAGCAAATAAAACATATGGCAGGCCAAGATCCCAACCTTTCCCACCCTCAAAGCAACAACAACGAAGCACAGATTTTAAGGCTGAGTGCCATCGCTCTAACACACCCTGGCTCTCCGGATGATACGCAGATGACCCAACCGTAACAATCCCATGCTGCGTGCGGCACTGCTTGAACAAAGAGGTTAGAAGTGAAGTTGGATCCTTGGTCTGACTGAATCTCCCGCGGGTAACCATACTGGGAAAAATATACTAGCAAGTTTCGGACCACCGTCTTCGCTGACCCATTTCTCATAGGGTACGCGTCAGGGTACCTTGTTGCTACATCTCCCGACTGTGCATCACTGTCCTCCTCCAACTCGACAGCACCGGTACCACCTTCAAGAACCTCCGGGTCTTCTAATTGCAATTTACGAATGTCCGAAGGAACAAGCTTATCTAAGTGTTTGCGAAACAACTCATGCCCGCCTCCTACATTGAATTTAGCCTCCCATTGCTCTCTCTCTGTGTATCGTTGCTGTCTCTTCGTCTTTTTAAGCCCATCCTCTGCCTTCTTAGTAACAGTTAATGGGTCTTCTCCAGACTCGAAAATCGGTCCTAATAATGAGTCCCCGAGAATGTCCGTTGATACTAAACTCTCAACCGCATCAACTTTCAACCCCTTCTCGGTACCTTTCCTCCGCTTGTCTAAAGACTGTTGACCAGAATGTGACTCCCTGGATGCAAGAGATCTGGTGACAACACACGCCATAGGTTGCACCTGACACTTCTCAACCCACTCCTGCTCCTCCCTACTCACGTCGGCCGGCTTCTCGGCAACAACTAAGGGTGGAGCCTCAGAAGTAGGCCCCTCAAAGTCGTTGCCGAGAAGGAGGTCGACGCCCCAAACAGGTAACTTCTTCACAATTCCTACATCCAGGTCAAGAGTCACACCATCAACTTCCATCTTCATTCTTACAAGCGGGTATGACCTTGTTGCATTAAATCCCTGAACCACAACCACCCGCGCCGTATTTACAGGTTTACCAGTTAAATTTCTCAACAGTGTTTGCGATGCCCCAGTGTCACGCAAAATTCTCACCTCATGTCTTCTACCCTCCCACTCCACACAACCGAGTCCCCTGTGGTCACTAAAGGCATCACGGACAGGGAATAAGCCTTCCGGATCCTTCTGCACTGGCAGTGTATTTACCTCGGAAGAATTGCCTCTAACAAACTCCGATGTCCTCTTGAACACTCCAATGCCGTGAACAAAAGACACGGCTGCCGGAGGAGGTCGACTAGGGCACTCATTTGCTTTATGACCCTCCTGATGGCAACTAAAACACATAAATTTCGGTTTCGGCTTATACTGTGATGTAAAAGGCCCCTGACTTTTTTTTTACGGTGTGGTGTAAGGTTTGGATTCAGTTTTAGTTTCATGGCTCTTTTGTTTAAATGTGTCATTGCTACGGGGAGGGGGAGGATAACGGTCCTTAGCACTTACATCGTACTTCTGTGAGGACCCGCAACCCCGAATCAACGGCAGCCGTCGATCAGCCATTTCTGCTGCTTCGACTAGAGTTCTTGGGTTTTTCTCCTTTAAGTTCAAAGTTAGATCACCGCCCGTGCTCTTAAAGAACTGCTCCAACATCATTAACTGCTTAATTCCATCAAATGTTGTTACCTTCTCAGATCGGAGCCAGTTCCCCATAGCATCGGACAAGTCCCGGGCGTGTTCCAAAAAGGTGCTATCTCTTCCCTTGGTTACACCCCGGAACTTCAAACGGTACGTTTCTGGTTGCAGTTCGTAAGCCCTCAGGACAGCCTCCTTGAGATCGTCATACACAATACATGACTCCAAATGTAACGCATCGTAGGCTTTAAGACCCTTGCCTATTAATCTAGAGGATACAAGTGCTGCCCATTTATTCTCTGGCCACTGGTGTTCCTGGCACTTCTTCTCAAAGCGTGCGAAAAATTCTGTTACACCACTCTCATCAAACACCGGAACCAATTTCAATAAGTGCGAGAGAGATTGATCATGACCACGGTTACCAGCCCCAAGTCGCTGTCCCGTTGCCTCTACCCGCGACTTCTCTACGTCCCTGTCGGCACAGTACCTAGTCGACTCTAAATCAGCTTGGATTTTTGCTAGCTCTATGTGCTGGTGACTTTTTCTCTCTTCTATCTTGGCTAATTCTACTTGCTGCTGAATCTGACATTTTCTCTCTTCGATCTTAGCTAATTCGAGCTGGAACAATAATTCTGGAGTTAACCCTTGAGGAGGTGAAGGTGCTACAATGTTTGAAATTACCGGTGGTCCCCCCAGGGGCAACCCACCCTGCCAGTCACCACCCAACTGTGGAAGCGTACTCGGGGTCGGCAAACTACTGGGATGGCTGGGAGTCGAGTGTAGGGGAAGCATGGCCGAAGGGCTCTGAGCACTCAACCCATCTCGCTCACCAGTCACCCTGCCCAGTACACACATTATCAAGTTATCCCTGGTCATGCTGCTAGTACCCGCATGACCGATAGCTGTGGCCAGGCATTGAAGACCGTACCGATCCATACCCTCCAACCGCTGGGCAGTAACAGGCCATCGCAAAAATATCCTAGCATCCTCCTCACAGTTCACCTGATTAACCCTTTCATCATGCTGCTGTTCCTCAGTTTCGACATTACGTACTGTGTCTCCATTCTCCTCTGATCCGGTATAAGACATGATGCTCACCAAAATTTCTCACCTCAATATTCAGAAAAGAAGCACCCCAAACTCTTATACCTCAATATACACACAAAAATTCTCGGAAATACTCAAGGGCTATACTATGTTGCAAAAAAAAAATTATTCTTGCTGATCCCCGCAAAATATTCCCCAAAACAACAACATGTTCCCTGCTAATAAATGTAGGTTCACCAAATCCTAGGTAAGGTCGCCATTCGTTACGACTGAGGTTTAAATATATCAGGGCTCTTATTCATTGGACTAGTAATGGCATAAATGCTACAACGGAAAGTGCTAGATCCAACCTCTGATGTATATTCCCAGTGAACAAAGAACACAAATACTCTCCAGAGTTCTATATGCAATAATAGGTTATCAAACTCTCAATAAATGTGCGTCTACTCTAGGCTTAATGTTATGTGAAAACAGCCTATTACTACCAATAACCGAAGGTGCTTGGTTATGGTATGCAAAGTAAGGCGGTAAGGGAAGTTACAGCTTATGTTACTTTAATCAATAAATATCAGGCACTCCTGCATGAAAGAAAGTGCACTAAAGTCCTTCAACACCAACAAGGAATCTTCTTTAAATGTTAGATGCTATCAAGATGCTCGAATCGGAAATGGAACCCAAAAAGGCAGGCAGCGGAACAATGCTCAAGCAGGCTATGCTCACAAAAGGCAGGATATATAATGCAGTCGGAGCCAAGAATATCCTAAACGCTACAACAATAATAATAATAGCCACGACAATGCAGTATTCCTATCAACAAAAAGAGCCTAAGTCGTTTGTGTCTCAATGCATCAAACTAGGCTGGGAAATGCTTGTGTAATCATAAACGGGTATGCATAATAAGAGTAATTGGGTTAATATACTTAATGTCTACTATGACTGATGAAGTCTAGGTAGAGTCAATGATACGAGATACTGGTGCGCATGGCATGCCGCATAGCCTAGTGCAAATATTAAATCTGTGCGTCAAGTATTACGTTAGAGTGAAGGGTAGCTCTCTTGAGAAACCTTAATACCAAAGTATTAAGCGTTCTCCTGGCGTACCTCAAAGACAAACAACGAGCTTAGAACAGTGCAGAATGGTATAGGCAAAAAGCCCTCATTCGTGCATGCTCTATTCTCAATGGCACACAGACTAGAATTTACCCAATCAACTCCAGTTCTCAGGTATGTCGTGCAGCTTTTAACTAAAGCCAGCACCCATCGGAAACAATACCTTATAGTATCAGACTCCTAGTCTAGCATTATCTAATCCAGCAGAACACTAATAATTATAGGAAGCGGTACTGAACAATATGAATGCCAACCAATGCTTCGTGATCAACTTATCTTAACAACTAACATACATAGGTTATATAAGACCTTAACGCACAATACAACTGGCCAGCATGAAGCTGATTATGCAGAGTTAACCAGAGGGGGTATAATATTAATAAAAGGTGGTGAAAGATATGGAAAATGAGAGAGATAGGCAGAGGAAAAGGTTCTCAAAGAAGCCAGCCAAACATGACGTCACCAAGCATGGTAAAAAACTCCTCCAACCAATCCCCAAGAGGCGAGCCAGCCGTGACGTTATCGAACATGGCAAAAAACACTGCGCGCCTCCCCACACTCTGTTCTACTCTCTCTCTCTCTCAAATCCTATCATTACTACTTAATGATAAAACATATACTTTGCAATTAAATATATAAAGCCTTGACATGGAACAAAGAGCCTTTCTGGACTGCCCATGACACAAGCTTTCATATGAAATAAAGCACACAATAATACATCAACTGTAGCCACATCCACTGCCCTGGCGATCCTAGCGAGTCACCGTAGGACAAGCCATGCGGTTCTAACGGAGTGGTTAACGTCACACATAATAAAGAGGAAGAAGGGGATAGTCACACAATAATGAGGAAGAAGTGAACTGTTACATAATAAAGAGGAAGAAGGGGACAGTCACACAATAAAGAGGAAGAGTATTGGAGAAAATAGGGACAGGGAGGAGGGACTGAGATTTATGGCTGAACTTAAGGGGGTAAGGGCTATATTTTGGTATTTTTATTTATTCCTTCATATATATTTTTAGTTTCCTCTGTAGACCTCCATCAAGCTTAAAATAACACCCCCTGGACCCCCTTTCAAGATATATTTGTAAATTTTTCGACAGCAAAATGTCCTGGCTAAAGGCCGGTTCCTCACAAAATTGCACGCTCGCTATCGTTCGCCAGGATAAAATCGATATCTAAATGACACGCTAAGTCATAATATTGACAAAGATATGGGTTAAAGGTCTTAATATCGCCAAACTAATGGTCCGAGGCTGAACTAATAATAAAGGTGAAGAGTGAAGGAGTAAAGAGGAACAAGGAGGAGTGAGGGAGAGTTATGGGTGAACTTAAGGAGAGGGGAGATGTTTAGAGGAGGAGGAAAGACAGATTTCTTGGAAGAGATCTACGAGAAGAGGGAACTACCACAGATCAACAACAGAGGGTGGACACATAGTTCTAAAAGCGTGTCTTATACGGTGGGTCCTTGGTGGGATTTTGCTCGAGTATTTAACCCTTTCAAGATCTAATACGCATTTCTTTATTATTAGACGAGTTTATTCAGATTAGGAAGGGTATATGGAGGGCAGAGGGTTAATTGAGATAGTCCTTACCCTTATAATTCCAACAGGTCCATCTTAAACTGCATACAGCCTTCTTATGATAGCCAGAATAAATGTCAAAATGCGTCACAATCTTCTAAGGGTTAATAATGCATGGGCAGTAATATACGGTGGGTGGGAGGGTGTGATTTGATTGTCTGAGTATTTAGTAATGCATGGAAGATAATTTGCTGCTGGTTATATTGTATTATATTTATTTCACTCCACACACGAAACACCTCCCAACGAAATTAATGAAAGCATGTAATCACACAGGGATTCGTACTTGGGTTACCATATACAGATCTTAAACTCTCTAACCATTACACCATCAAGGCAGTTATAAGTACATCACATTACCACGATTCATATCCATTTATCGAATACTAGATATTTATCTAATCCCCAACTGCACTATGAATAGCGTAATGCATAGGCGAAAGGAAAGGATACTCGTGGGGCACAGATCACATAGACCGACCATTCTGTACACTGCATGATTTGTATTTACACTCTAACACACAAATAGCTATTATGTTCATAAAAGGTGTTTATATGATATGTCCAGCTATCCATATTTCACAATGACGGATTACTGATGCAACCATATACATTTATTAATCCCTAAAGTTCAACAAATCACTACGAACCTGATTTTAATCATCGGTATGTTGCAATTACAAAATTAATTAGTATTATCATTATACCGATGCATAGTGAACATCGACACTAAACCTATATTTTGCATAACTTTCCTCGTAAACGAGGTGTTTATAATACGTTTTTTGTACATTAACCTTATATATTTTACAATTAACCCAAATATTTAAAGATTTATGTTATAAACCATGTCATTGCTGGCAATTCCTCGCATGATACACTAAGCTGTGGGGCAAAACTAAATTATGGGGTGATGGCCTTGATAACCATTGCGATACTGTAATTTGGTAATTTGTTTAACTATAATGCAATAACAAGATGACTCCTGCCTATTGAATCAAGCTGTCTTAAAGTCACATATCAACATAGTATAGACATTCACGTTTACTGTTGATCACCGTTCCCTATCATCAACAATCAACCATTCCACAATACTGTATTCAGATTGACGTATATTGTAGTTATGTAACTTACTGTATATATTGAGGTTGGCGTTAACCCTTTCAAGATCCGATTATGCATTGCTTTTCCGTGTTCTGTCTATTGTTAGACAATTGTATTCATAGTAGGAAGGGTGTATGTAAGTCGGAGGGATGATTGAGATCGTGTTTTATTAATATTGTTCCCACAGATCCTTCCTAAACTGTATACAATTATTGTCTAATGATAGCCAGAATAAAGTGCCAAAATGCGTCGACATCTTCAAAGGGTTAACAAGAAGTTGTAATGTTAGATTTCATTAATACTAATTCCATATTTGTGCATAACTGTACATTGACTATTATTGTCTCATTTCCTCCTTTCCAACCTACTGTCATCCATCAGGTTAATGAACATTCTCAACATTAACCTCTTCAGCACCATGACACCTTTTTACCTTTGATTCTGGCTAAAATAAGATGATGTTATGCAATATAAAAAGGACCTATGTTTCTAAGAGGGTATATTATGATTGCATTTAGTATTACCCATTTTAGTCGTATAGGTAAGTTACAAACTAAGAACAATCGTCAAATGGTAATCAGAATATGATGAAACGTATGTAAAGGGGGTGAAGGCGTTAATATACATTATTTAAGTTAACATTCTTGGGCGTTACATTATATTTGCTCAGCTTCCCAAGAGTCTAATCAAAACAATTCATTTAATGCGAAGTAGTTTTACACTTCACAAATATAATGTGCACTCATTATATATTTTCTCAGTGCTATTTCCCCATTATCTCATAACCCAGAAACTTGTTCTTGAAGCAATAAAACAAATCCGTGTTTTTTTGTTTTTTTTTACGTATCGCTTGCAAACTGTTTGCATGATTTTATGTGTTTCCATTCGTCGGAAATGTCATTAACCCTTTCACCAAGATGATTCTGGCTAAAATTAGATGATTTTATGCCCCCAGCTAACATAACGCAACTATTTATACTCGGATATTACTCTCTCTCCCTCTCTCTATCTGTCTATCTACAGTATATCTATCTATCTTTCTTTATTCCTTTCCTCATCGTCTTCAATCTTCCCTCCCTTCCATTCCCTTTCCCGTAGAGCATATTAACGTCTACGCCGTCAACTCGATCACTCCACAACTAATATATCACAAATATTATTATATTTCCTCTCTCTCCCCTATCTTTATTCCCTCCACCGTCGTCTTCAATCTCTCCCTCCCCTCCCCTCCTTTGTACTCCATTTCCCCCAGAGCACATTAACTTCATTACCATCTAACTCATTACCATCTAAATTTTAGAGTCTATTATTGCTAGGAAAATTAGAAGCCACTTAGTAAAATTTAACTTAATAAATTCTTCTCAGCATGGATTCACTCAGGGACGTTCGTGCCTTACTAATTTGCTTAGCTTTTTCTCAGAGGTATATGAAGCAGTAGATAGTGACAAGTCATATGATATTATATATTTAGATTTCAGTAAAGCTTTCGACAGAGTCCCTCATGAGAGATTGATGAGAAAGGTTGAGGCACATGGAATAGGAGGGTCGTTGTTGGGATGGATTAGGTCATGGCTAATTGGTAGGAAACAGAGAGTCAGCATAAATGGTACCAAGTCAGAGTGGGGAGCAGTCAAAAGTGGTGTCCCCCAGGGATCGGTATTAGGTCCCCTGTTGTTTCTTATATACATAAATGACCTAGATTTAGGTATAACTAGTAGGATAAGTAAATTCGCAGACGATACTAAAATGGGGAGATCAATTGATTCAGATAGCGATATAGAGTGCCTCCAAAGGGATCTAGATACCTTACATGAATGGTCAGTAAATTGGCAGATGAAGTTTAACATTGACAAATGCAAGGTATTAAAGATAGGGAAGATGCAAACAAATGTTAAATATAAACTAGCTAATTTAGAATTAGAAAATTCAGACTGCGAGAAAGATCTAGGTGTGTTTGTTAGCAATGATTTGAAGCCTAGAAAACAGTGTATAAGCGTTCGTAATAAGGCAAACAGGATTCTCGGGTTCATCTCTAGGAGTGTGAGTAACAGAACTGTTGATGTTATCTTAAAACTTTACTTGTCATTAGTGAGACCCCATATGGATTATGCTGTCCAATTTTGGTGTCCTTATTACAGAATGGACATAGATTCATTGGAGAGAATTCAGCGTAGAATGACAAAAATGATCCATAATATTAGAAATTTTCCGTATGAAGAAAGGTTGAAGAAATTAGGTTTACATTCGTTAGAGAGACGCAGAGTTAGAGGGGATATGATAGAGGTGTTCAAGTGGGTTAGTGGGATTAACAAAGGGGACATGACAAATGTACTAAAGCTCAGTGATAGCGAAAGAACTCGTACCAATGGTTTCAAATTAGATAAATTTCGTTTCAGAAAAGATATAGGCAAATATTGGTTTGGTAACAGAGTTGTAGACGGGTGGAATGGACTACCAAGTGCTATAGTGGGATCTAAAACTGTAGGGAGCTTTAAGATAAAATTGGATAAGCATATGGACGAGAAGGGTTGGGTGTGAAGGGGGATCAGCCGGGTTGGGCCAATCAGCGCTCTGCAGACCCCCGTAATCCTGCGTTAATCTCTAACCGGTTTGGTAAGATGATCCTCAGGGTATTAGAGAGTTGAGCCTATAATTGGGCTTTGTAATTGGGGTTGTGTGGGACAGGGATCTGCCTTGCTTAGGCCAATCGGCTTTCTGCAGACTCCCATTTTCTTATGTTCTTATGTTCTTAAATCGCCTGGTCCTGATGAGGTATATGCTAGAGTATTAAAAGAATGCAGAGATGAGTTAAGTTATCCATTAACATTTCTATTTAACAAGTCATTAGAAACAGGTATAGTTCCAGAAGCTTGGAAGCTTGCAAATGTAGTTCCGATCTTCAAAAAAGGTGATAAATCAATAGCATCCAATTACCGTCCCATTAGTCTCACTTCAATCATAGGAAAACTACTAGAGTCAATTATTGCTAGGAAAATGAGAAACCACTTAGAAACATTTAACTTAATCAATTCTTCTCAGCATGGATTCACTCAGGGACGGTCTTGCCTTACTAATTTGCTTAGTTTTTTCTCAGAGGTATATGAAGCAGTAGATAATGACAAGTCATATGATATTATATATTTAGATTTCAGTAAAGCTTTCGACAGAGTCCCTCATGAGAGATTGATGAGAAAGGTTGAGGCACATGGAATAGGTGGGGCGTTGTTAGGATGGATTAGGTCATGGCTAATTGGTAGGAAGCAGAGAGTCAGCATAAATGGTACCAAGTCAGAATGGGGAGCAGTCAAAAGTGGTGTCCCCCAGGGATCGGTATTAGGTCCCCTGTTGTTTCTTATATACATAAATGACCTAGATTTAGGTATAACTAGTAGGATAAGTAAATTCGCAGACGATACTAAAATAGGGAGATCAATTGATTCAGATAGCGATATAGAGTGCCTCCAAAGGGATCTAGATACCTTACATGAATGGTCAGTAAATTGGCAGATGAAGTTTAACATTGACAAATGCAAGGTATTAAAGATAGGGAAGATGCAAACAAATGTTAAATATAAACTAGCTAATTTAGAATTAGAAAATTCAGACTGCGAGAAAGATCTAGGTGTGTTTGTTAGCAATGATTTGAAGCCTAGAAAACAGTGTATAAGCGTTCGTAATAAGGCAAACAGGATTCTCGGGTTCATCTCTAGGAGTGTGAGTAACAGAACTGCTGATGTTATCTTAAAACTTTACTTGTCATTAGTGAGACCCCATATGGATTATGCTGTCCAATTTTGGTGTCCTTATTACAGAATGGACATAGATTCATTGGAGAGAGTACAGCGTAGAATGACAAAAATGATCCATAATATTAGAAATCTTTCGTATGAAGAAAGGTTGAAGAAATTAGGTTTACATTCGTTAGAGACGCAGAGTTAGAGGGATATGATAGAGGTGTTCAAGTGGGTTAGTGGGATTAACAAAGGGGACATGACAAATGTACTAAAGCTCAGTGATAGCGAAAGAACTCGTACCAATGGTTTCAAATTAGATAAATTTCGTTTCAGAAAAGATATAGGCAAGTATTGGTTTGGTAACAGAGTTGTAGACGGGTGGAATGGACTACCAAGTGCTATAGTGGGATCTAAAACTGTAGGGAGCTTTAAGATAAAATTGGATAAGCATATGGACGAGAAGGGTTGGGTGTGAAGGGGGATCAGCCGGGTTGGGCCAATCAGCGCTCTGCAGATCTCCATAATCCTGCGTTAATCTCTAACCGTTTTGGTAAGATGATCCTCAGGGTATTAGAGTGTGAAGCCTATAATTGGGCTTTGTAATGAATTGGGGTTGTGTGGGACAGGGATCTGCCTTGCTTAGGCCAATCGGCTTTCTGCAGACTCCCATTTTTTTATGTTCTTAACTCAATCTCTTCACAACTAACATAACTATAATACTTTATCTCTCCTATCATTATTCCTTCTCTCGTAGTCTTCAATATTCTCCCCACTTCACTTCCCGTATAGCACATTAGCCATCTATCTATCTATCTATATCTCTATCTTAATTATCTATCTAGCTATCTTATTTCTCTCTCTCTTTCAATATCTTTATTCCTTTCCTCGCCGTCTTCAACCTCTCCCGTCCACTCCCTTTCCCTCCCAGTACATTAACCTCATTACCATCTAACTCTATCCCTCCACAACTTCCCTGCCTCCGCCTGCCTCCGCCTGCCGCTGCTGCTACCTGTTGGCCCGGAGCAGACTGACTCACCTGTAACTTGTTAATCCATTTACCGCACCACCCCAGACCCTTTGGCCGCTCCTCTAAGCCGAGCGTTTTTGTGCGCCCCTCCTCTGATTGTCCGTACTGTACAGCCTAGGTCATAACAGGTTTTATAACCAGGTTTTAACTATTAACGGGAGAGATTAAGGCAATATATATTGTTTGACATAGGTTCCGGAAGAGCTATATTTACATAACTAGAAGTAGCTTATGAAGGTGAGATGGGCTTATTTATTTGCTTATTGTTTTATCTGTTAATAACTTTTTAGTGTTCTCGCTAGACCTCCATCAAGCTGTAAAGAACATCCCCTAGAACACCCTTCAAGATAAATTTGTAAATTTTTCGGTAGAAAAATGTCCCTGCCGAAGGCCAATTACTCTTAAAATTACAGGCTCGCTACTGTTCGCAAGGGTCAACAAATCGACACCTAAATGGCACGAAAGGTCTTTATATTGAGAACGGAATGGGGTGTAAAGTCATAAAATTGCCAAACTACTGAGTCAAGCCTTAAAATCTAACAAAAATGGGATTAATGACGAGGGAGAAGGGGGCCATCTCCCCTTAACAGTTATCACTGTTGACGTATGTATGTGTATGTTTGTGCAGCGTTATAGTAGTGTTGGAATTACCATGGTTGTGCGTGTTGTCTGTAACCAATGTAATCACTTCAGTCAATGTTCATCACGTGTTATACTCTGTTCCAAATAGATAGGCCAGATATCGTGAAGCCTAGCCTATGATACTAAAAAAGGGCTAGAGCAAATGGGCTGTATATTTCCAGATCTATTCCATAGCTGACCCTTCCCAAATGGTAGAAAAATGATCTCGATTACTATGGTCGTTTGAGGGTAACAGAGGTTATTGTTCAAGAGTTTGGCAAACATACTTGAAATACGGTATAGTATTCACATTGTAAATGCAACACAGTCTTCTGAACCTCTGATGTCCGCCATTGCAAAGAGGGGTTGGGAGGCTATGAGGATGAAGGTCAAGGAGATTTAATCAGCAAGGATCGAACTCGTGGCTTCCAACATGCGCGTTAACCACCCTAACAATAATAAAAACAGTTTGTATAATCCTCGTTTATGACGTGCCATCTTCAGTTAGTGTTCTGATACATCACCTCATTTTGTATAAGGTTGTTCATGTTTGTCTTATATGCCTACACTGATTTGGATGTATATATCATTAGTATCTGTTGTATTAATTATAGCCAGTTAAGACAATCCTACCCCAACATCTCAAAACACAAAAAGGACTTGAATTATGTAGCAGATAGTTGGCTCCATTGTTTGGAGAGATAACAACCAGGAAATAGGTAAGGAAATTGACAACCTGTTTGCTCCAGCCCTACGTGAATTGCAAATCGTTTTGGGTCCCAATTGTTTGGCTCGTGTTATTGATTCATTGTTAGGTACAATTCTTAAGTATTTATACTTAAATCATTATATGTAATCAATCGCCATTCACAGTCTATCAACATGTCATTGTTATACTGCCAGTTGATCATTGATAACATTTCTATATCATAGGGTAAGATATACCCTTAACATCGGTTTACCATCTAAAACTCTACACTCTAAGACACCAATGCCGCCATAATTTTCTGAAGCGATCTCAGACTTAATCATATCTTCATATTAATTATCTACCAAGTCTATGCAAGTCAATGGTTTGGTTTTGATGTTCGAGAGCTAATACGGGGACAGAATTTGCGTCCGTATAAGTACCCGTTTCTTGTAATATCAGGTAATATCTTGTAATAATAGGTACTAATAATAATAATATTAATAATAATAATAATAAATAGTAATAATAGTATTATGTAATATTTATATTACTACTAATAATGATAATGATTAAGTCTAAAACAATTATCGTTATAAATGGATAACCAACCCACACATTATTTTAAAACTTGAAATAAAATCATAGCAACATTGGAAATTAATTGAGTGAATGTAGTCATTATATTCCGATTTGCTTCCACCCGATTTACATGATTGACAACTATTCAAGAAAAGGTTAAGATATATCTGATAATTAAAGATCAAACTACACAAGATTCCACTCCTTCAGTCCCCCTATATCCCCCAACAGCTCTAACCCTTCCTCTCCCCCATCACCCTTCGCCCTCACAACCACACACTTCATAGTGAGCCATCTGTTGGTAGAAATATACATGTTCTGTACACCTAAAATTCTAGAGTCTATGAATATCGTGGGTCAAGGTGAGACAGAAGAGGCGACAGGACTTTTGCTGCCGACTGTACAGTTTAGTTCTCAGCATATGTAAAGTTACATCAGTTTGAATCTTTGAACCTTTACAGCCAACTTCTGAAGCATCTGGGCTATAATAATGTAGTAGGTTGTCTTGTTTGTGTTTGATACTGATTCAAATGGTTGTGTCGCCATAATGATATGCTCTTAACTTTACATTAAAGTTAATAAAGCAACATTGAATACATTACCTTGCGATGATATTATACATAAATAATTTGCAACCTAGACAAAAATATACTTTAAGCAAATGGTTCGTTAAACTTTGAATCAAGAGAACTCAAACGATATTAAATGAACCGCTTGAACATGAACAATCTTTGTTAGTCCATCTCAGTTCAGTGCATAGGTGCGGTACGGTTTCCTGGAATTGTGTCTGTTAAAGGCGACTGTCTTGCGAGCGATATTTCCGTTAATTTATACGGGGAATGTAGTCTGACAGCTCGAAAATTGTATGATAAGAATTAAACTACCTAACATAATATACCTTTGATCTAGTTTCCGATTCCAATACGAAAAAGCCTCAAAATAGTACGTGAAAAATTTACTCATCGAAAATTGCCGGAAAAAGCGCTCGTGTGACTGGTTTTAGTGTATATAGCAAATGATCATCGACAGTGAACGGAATACTGGTATGGTGAATGTGAAATAAACTCACACGCTTCATTTCTGGTTTTCTTTTATTGTGACGTAGGAATGTCAGCGATAGAAGGCTTGCTCTGTATTAAATATTATACAAAAGAGTGTAATAGTGCTTATGCTATTAATATATTATCGATAAGGGATTTCATGTGTCGTTTATGTAATATTAAGTATTACTCACTACTGTTATGAAGAGTAAAATCAAATAAGTAAACAGGAACCGAAAAGAGGCGCCTCGTCGGTCTCTGTTGTTTCTGAGTCATGGTGGACGTCATTCTAACGTGATCACTGACCTGTGTACAGTCGGTCACCTTTCCGACTGGGCCACCTAATGGTAATTTCGCTGGGTCTTTCGCTCTGGTATTACTAAGATCGCTCACTCCCCCCCCACCCTGAATCTGTTGCATATTATGTCCCATAGATGGCGTCATTAGATTTGCTAGGAAGGAGAGGGGTGGGCTACACGGAGAAGGGGGGGGGGGGGGTTATTGTGTAGAGAAAGTTGGAAGTATGTATGGTGGGGGAGGGGGGTTACGTGAATTATTTCACCAGTGTTATGGTTACTGTTTTATCTCTTGATATTAATTAAGATGTAAATAGTTTTTGCTAGTGAAATCTGCCTTAGCGGGGTGTTTTGGGCTCTTTTGGGCATATTCAGGCCCTCCTGAATGATCAATCAAGTATCTGCATGAAAATAAATGTATTCAGCAAAAAACTAGGCGATAAAAGCTTCAAAATGAGACCAGAACGAGCTACGTAGCAGTCGTGGTTCTCTTGCAGTGGTGCCACGAACATGTGAGTTTAGCGTATAGCGGTATATTTTTCCCAGCTATGCTCACTACTGGCTACACTGCCGGCCTCTCGAGAACACAGGGAACCTGAGTTAATGGGCGGCGGTAAGCCCTGGGAGACGGCTGTCTGGCCCGCTGCACTCCCGGCCATTTGCACTCGATTTTAACCCTTTAAAAGCCTTAATAATGCTCCTAACGTGCTGCAAATTGGTGCACGACTTAAGTCGAGCGCCGCCAATAAGGGGTTAAGAAATATATGTTTATGTGTAATTATTGTTTACAAACCAATTTGTAGGGATTGCTAGATTCACTATCTATTTAGTAAGACAGCTCTTTCTCACTCATTCACTCACACTATCTATCTATATCTATCTATCTATCTATCTATCTATATCTATCCACATTATAGATTAGTCTTTTCCTTAGCTGATGTTCATTTGCTCTTCTTTGGGTTAATGTTGGTCCCTTAATTTTGGTTGAGGTCCCGGGCTGACCCGTTTGTCGATTTGCGGCATTTGTTTTGGGGTTCCTCATACCTCTCTGTCTCATGCCTTTTTCTTCAAATACAGCATTATGTGTAGCATTGTGTTGTTACTTAAAATAACATAATGTATTGCATATCCATCTAGTCGTCATTAGTGAAATTCCCATACCCAAATAACAGCTTTCATAACTAGTCGCTTACACCAAAGAATCCTACACTGTTAGAGAAAATAGGTAATTCAGCAATAAAAGCAGTGCAATATATATTGATATAATTATGATATCCTCCAGATGTGTATTTTGTGTTTGAGAAGGGGGTTTGGAGAAGAAAAAATACACAGTATATATGACTAAAATACAGTACACAAATATCAGACTTTAGAACTGGTAACCTACTTAAATAGAAACAAATAAATGATTTGCTCGGAAATAAGTGCTACAAACCTCAAAGTCGTTATAAATTATAAGAAAAATAGGTCCTACTAAAATGTCATTGGAAAACGCTATATACTTTCAAAGTAGCCCCAGTAGTCTAGTGGCTTAGTGCAAAAAATACCCCTATTTGTGCACTTTTGGAAACAAATGTCAATTTTGGCACACATGTACATTAGACCATTGCGAGTAAAACTGGATATAGAAACACTTGTGGACCTCCCCGGGGGCCGGGAGCGCCGCCCCAAAGTCCGCCCCGCAGAATCTCAAGTTGCCTCCATATAACTCCCCATATCTCCACTCCTAATCAATACATTTTAATTCTATTTGCAGCTTTTACTTCCTAATAACATTGCCAAAAAATGTAATTAAATAACAACATATGATTAAATCAGTCGTTTCTATGGTATTTTTGATTTTGTAAAATATTTTATGTTACCGTTTTGTAAAGTCTTTTACAAAATCATTAATATCACGAAAATTACGCATCAAATCGTACCTTATGTTGTATTACTTTTTGTTAAGAAAATTATGAGTAATATAATGCCACAAAGAGATCGAAAATATATTAATTAGGGCCGGAAATATAGAGAGTTACGTGGAAACAACTTTAGCGTTGTCTGGGCGCACTGTGGGGTAGCATTCCCGACCACCTATCTAATATTGTCGTGATACAGTTATTATACCAAAACCCATGTTTTCGACTGTACACTAAATATAGAAGTGTGTAACTTATAACTTATTTGATGATGATAAATAAAAAACTTCATTTTTTTTCTAAATATCCATCACAATGTATTTTATGCTTATGCGATCAAATAACACAATAACATTAAATTTTCCATCTTCTCTTGACTTCTATATCACCTTCCTAATCTAAATAAAATAGTCTAATAATAGCCAGATTATCGGATTCTGAAAGGGTTAAAATGGATAAGATTATACTTGCACAACTAAACAAGATTATACTTGCATAACTAAACAATTAAATTTGCTGCAAAATAAGTAGTAGACTACAAAAGGCTTACCTAACAAGGTTGCACACGATAGTGAAAGTAAGTTCTTAATCTCTAATATTTCACACAATCATATCAAAATTAGAAAAAAGGTGTTTTGTTAGAGGGAACTTTGATACAGATTATACAATTGTTACATCAATAATGTTTCTTCACAGACACAGTTGCACATTGGTGTGCACACTAATAATGCCTTAGCACAACCGCATCGATTACTACATGAGCTTTTACATGAATTTTTTTCAATTCTCTACATCCTTTGGCTGCAGCTGGCAGAGTGGTCCAATATGGTTCCCAGCCATGTGTGGTTCTTGACCATCCCCACTCAGAGGGGCATGGCAGTTGCATTTCAGGAACAAGTATTTGACCCCACACATGTCCACTTTGGTAGGCTGCTCGTTTCACATGTTGTTTGAATGCTGCTGTTGTGGGTGGTAGGCTCTCAATCTTCCGTCGGTACCTTTTAGTGAATAGAAGAACTCGTTCGATCATATAAAATAATAACAAATCTTTCAAGTAGCTGATACACGTCATCGCTGACACTGCTAAGAGGTGCTGATAAATCACAGAAAGCTTGGGTTACATCTGGGAATACCCTCCACACATCCCATGCAGACTTTTTACCTTTTCCTGCAAAACATGAAACTGTGTCACAACCAGTGAAAGAGTGAAATCCTGAGAGTGCTTGTGATTTTTGGACACCAAGATTTGATGCAATGATGTGTGCAGGGATATATCTCAGATGCTTTCCAAGGCCATATTCTACCCACAGTTCATCAACTTCAAGTTTCACAAAATTTGCAATGGCAAGCACCACTACATCTGTGTCCACCGTTCGTATGAGCAATCGTTTACAGCCCTTTCGTGCAGCATCACGCACATGAACAAATATTCTTGAATCTGCCTCTTCATGATTACAAGGCTGGATATTTGTGCAGTCAGCATTCTCCCGTGTGCATATAACATTCTCTCCGCAGGTGGCATACACTTCCTTCTTTGTTTGAAAGTTGTCTCTAATGTAGGATGTGAGGAAGCCAAACAGTTCTGTCCTGTTGTCTTGATTTAGCAAAAACTTGTTCCATTTTTTTGGAATCTTTGTTGTTTTCAAAACTCTTTTTCTGTCACCTTTTCCTCTCTTAACTCTGGCAGACTCTTTAAGACTTTCAGGAAAATATCTGTCCCACACAATATCCACCCTGTGTGCAGTCTGTCGGTCAATATATGGGAGAAATACTTGTTCTGCATATTCCCCAAACGTACATGCAGTCTTGGGTTCCAGAAAATGCACTACTGCAGCACCATCAAATATCTTGGCCTCTCCAGCAGGTGCTTCAGTACATTTCAGTAGATCTGGCTCCAAAAGGCAGTCCACTAAATCTGACTTCTTGCCCAAACGTACCTTGCCATGTTCGGATAATGATGGTGGATAGGTTTGATTTTCATACATAAAGAAGTCATCCATATTTATTGATCGTGTCTGGCATGATATATACAACTCTGAAAACAAAGCTACATTATCTTGAAGTGTGTTGACTTTCACCTGTGCTTTAGATTTATTGATGGTTTTCTGTTTGCTGAAGAGAGGCAAGTTACTTCTTGGGATGGGGTGTGTAACAGGTCTCAATGATGATTCCAGCCTCTCACTGATATACATTTCATATTTGGTTTGACCTACGTCAATGACATTTTTTTATGCTTTGCACAACAGCTGTATCCATAATATCTTTTGTGTCCAGAGTCACCAAATCATCTGATGTCTCATTGAATGGGTTTCCCATTTCCTCAAATGTGTTCACCATCGCATTAACTTTATCTCTGAATTGTTTCTGGATGCTTGGTACTTGTTCATGATGATTGTGTTTTTTTTTAAATGTTAGTTTTCATTGACTGTTCAAACTCTGTCAACAATCTTGCTAACTCTGGTCCTGCTACTGTCCACCTTCGGAGAGCACTTGGGTTTTCAGTAAGCCCTACAGCACCTCCAGTCCATTCTGGAACTGCTCACAGATTTCAGGGTGGACTCCAGACAGCATAATCATATCCCTAATGGGCACTGGCAGCCAGCGACCATAGTGGGTGCTGTCTAAAGCGAAAAACCATGGCATCAACATAGTGAGTGTCTCTAAGTAAAGAGAAAAGTTTCCTTCTCTCTGTGCTCTCACAAAAGACAAGATCAACAGCTGAAACTCCATAGTGAGGTGCCAGAACAGAAACTGTGGACTTTGATTTTTTCTCATCTCTGTCCAAGCCTTGAAACCCATTGTCTCCTCTTCTTGCTCATTGATCACCTCTGTGTAAGTATGGAAAGCACGTTGTTGTAGGATTGACAGAGAAGCTGCAGTAATCTGATGAGAGCGGCGAGTCTTGGTCACATGTGATGCTTTCTCAAATGATTCTGCAGTACCAGGTGTTGCAATGTCTGATCGCACGATGACCTCCACCCATCCACTTCCCTTAAGCCATGTCCCTAATGTTCTGAGCGCCGCCATTTCTATATGGAGGCCACCAAGCATGATGACAAACTTATCCTCCCCATAGCTCTCTGGCCAACACCACTGTACTTGTTTGGCCAATGCAAATAAAGGTTGATCTACTGTCATCACTGGAATTTGTCCAGGATTGAGGAACTGCGAAGCTTCACTCACAACCTTCATTCCATGCTTAACCATTGCTACAGTGTGAGCATTCTCATAGAACATGGGTAGCATTGCACCTATAGAAACTTGTTGTGGCACTTGTGGTTGTCTAGCGGCATGAAATGCAGCCCAGGATATGAAATCTTCAGTGGCGAGTTGGTCCTTCTTGTATAGGTCTCTAACATTGTGCAACCATTCATATTCTTCATCCAAGGCATCCGGATAAACATTCTCCGAGGGTTTAATTGGGCCAGTCACCTGTGGAATGAATGGTCTACTAGTGTGCAGTCTTGCAGGAACAACGTCAGTGTATTCTTGTGGCAGGTCACATACTTTTCTTGCATATTGTTGTTTCTCCAAAGATATAGGATTTCTCTCTGTACCTCGATTTAATGAAGTTGGACACTGAAAAACTGAGATGCTTGTTCCATGAAATGAATCATGAGCTGTTGTTGCACTTGGGTTATGGTCTATGTTATCTAGGGCAGCAACAGTGAACAGCTTATGTTTCAAATTCATGGGACAAACAGTCTTCTCTGCTTCAAACCGCTCACATACTTTATTAGCAATGTCTGTTAACACTTGAAGAATACGTTCATAGGAAACACTCATCCCAAGTTTGTACATAATATCAACCAATTCTTTGCTGCGTGTTAGTGTGTGTATCTTTAAACCCACATACAGAGGCAATGGGGTTTCCCGGTCTGTTGTGTGTCTACCACACCCAGTTTTTGGTTCTTTTTTGGCACGCTTTACACTGTTGAAGAGCATGAGTTGAGCAATAGACACAGTATGATTTTGGGTTGATGAATTCTCACGGTTTCTTATGTTTGGGCCATGCAACACCATTTCCACCAGAGCTAACAATGAAGATGGAACAGAACTGCCTTGGCAGTCAGGGGTAAATGAGCCATTGAACTGTTGTTTTATCTGAAACATCTCACACCTAACAATCTCAGCAGCCTTTACTAACTGCAGTGCTTCATCGTCATAATCTCTACCTGTTACACATTCATCTATCATATTGTCAACATCATCCTTGAAAATTAACAAAGTGCTCTGGCCCTTACTGTGTTTATCTGTATGACACACCAAGTCTGGTATTTGTGCCAAAATTCTGTTTTTTAATCTTGTCACGTGTATGTGTTCATCCTCCACACCAAGGGACAGCAATCGTTCTTTGTACAAATGGGCCAGATCTGTCAGTTTGAATGTGTTTATGTTTGAGTAATTCGAGATTCATTTATGTATGATATCAGTTCAGCTAACACAATACCATGAACATTGTTGGTGGCAACAGTTTCATCAGTGGATTGTAAATATTTGTCATGTTTCTTGTACAATGCAGTTAAACAGTTTGCATGATAAACTGCATCAATCGCTATTACATCACCTTCAGATAGTTTAGCCAGCAATTTTGAATCGACAAGATCTATTGCACACTTGCGCACTTTCTCATCTAAACTATGTGTTGCAGCTACACGCCTATATACATCACAGTGTTCAACAATTTTATCACATACCAAACAAAGCTCATCATTGGTGTTTCCTTCAGATTTTGATGATGACCTTGTAACTTTTTCAGAGGGGCCTTCTTTATCATTCTCAAGTGTTTCCAAGAGTTTCCTTTTCTTGTTCTGTACTCGTTTCAGAATTTGACTACTGTATTTTACTCTGCAACGTTTGTGCCATGAAGCACAGTGTTCAGACAGGACACCCGCACTAACAAAAATCAAGATTATGTCTTGGAAGAGCATCGGCCTATTGGAATTGCTTAATAATTGTTTCTAAAGTAACATACCCTTGACCTCTGTCGTTTCTTTTTGTATTGGCAGGACATTCAAGATCTTCAGATGTTTTTTCTTGGCAAAACACACATTCCTTCCAGTCTATTTCAGTCGCCATTCTGAATGTTTGATGTAGGTTATGGCTATCGTCTTATTCTCACACATGACCTGAAACAACAGAATATTCAATGTGAGGAACTATGAACATTAAGCTGGTTGCAAGCTTATTATAAGTGCCATTTCAAGAAGAATAAATAGCTACAAAATCAAGGGTGGCCGGGAATGCTACCCCACAGTGCGCCCAGACAACGCTAAAGTTGTCTCCACGTAACTCTCTATATCTCCGGCCCTAATTAATATATTTTCAATCTCTTTGTGGCATTATATTACTCATAATTTTCTTAACAAAAAGTAATACAACATAAGGTACGATTTGATGCGTAATTTTCGTGATATTAATGATTTTGTAAAAGACTTTACAAAACGGTAACATAAAATATTTTACAAAATCAAAAATACCATAGAAACGACTGATGTAATCATATTTTGTTATTTAATTACATTTTTTGGCAATGTTATTAGGAAGTAAAAGCTGCAAACAGAATTAAAATATATTGATTAGGAGTGGAGATATGGGGAGTTATATGGAGGCAACTTGAGATTCTGCGGGGCGGACTTTGGGGCGGCGCCCCCGGCCCCCGGGGGGGGGTCCACAAAAGTGTTTCTATATCCAGTTTTACTCGCAATGGTCTAGTGTACATGTGTGCCAAAATTGACATTTGTTTCCAAAAGTGCACAAATCAACTCCTAAGCCACTAGACTACAGAGAAGTTTTAGTGGTTTGCATTTCCCAATGTTGATATGTATGATAAAGGTGTTTGTTATTAGCATATACATTTGGATAGCAGTGCAAATATAATCAAACCGTTCAGAGAGAGAGAGCGAGAAGGAAAGGGAGAGACGAACAAAATGGACGAATACATCGAAGAGACTTATACACGAAAGCCTGACTCTAATATCTGTGGATAGAGTATTTATTTATCAAAATAATTAGTATTTGGTAATGTTTACTCTATATATTCATCTAAACATATGAAAAAAATGACCCGCAGAGCCACTTCACCTATGTAATGCAAATTCCCATTATATGCAACCCAATTCCTCGATATGACAATCAAAGGTTTGATGTTCTCCACTTCCCTTTACCTAATGAATTGTTTCTCTGCGTATGAAAGAGAAAAGAGGCAAAACTACTTATACACAATTTGACGTCCTATTGTCCCCCTTACCCCGGTCAGAACAGAATGTTTAGTACAGAACCATATTCAAGGTGCACTGGAATGTAACTGCAGGACACGCAAAGCTTGAAACAAAGTCATAGGGTGAGGGATAGACACATTTACGGAGTTAATTCCATACTTTACTTGTTGAGCTGAACAATTACGGGGAAATTTAAGTTAACTGTTGGCTTTGAATGGTGAGCAGAAAAGTGGTGGGAATGAGTTACGAAGCGGGTGGCCCTCTGTCTCTGCAGAGTGAGAGGTATACGCTGGGACAGCTGTGCAGAACACTGATTATAATAATGGCATAACACTAATATACATGCAGTTTTCACAATGATGATATATTGTAGACATTATGGTGGAGAAGAGTAGAGATTACATGCCTCTGACTCCACCCTTTCTGAGTCATTTTTCATATGCGAACAATACCTGATACGCTTACAACAGTGTCCCTGTACGGAGAAAGAGGTTGTACGGGGATAAGGGGATAACAGACGATTGAGCAAACCTAACCTCTGGGAAACTTTTTAATCAACAATGCTAATATGATCTTTCAAAGACACACACACACACACTTGTGTTTCGATAAACACTTATGTACTGCATGCACGCGCATATCAGTATATGTTATGGCTCTAGCCATCTCTCTCTCTCTCTCTCTCTCTCTCTCTCTCTCTCTCTCTCTCTCTCTCTCTGTAGGAATAGTGGTTTGGCAGGAGAGTCACAGGGACCGCACTTTCTACCAATTATTATCTTTCGCAACTAACTGAGCGAGTTACAGGTTGCCAGGGTAGCTCATGAAAAAGATATATCCACTGATATTTTAACAACCAATCATGTTATGACTTATACCTATTGGCTTCTGGAAGAGAAAAACATGCGTAGGAACTATTTAAGATATACTGAAACTTAGCAGAAGAGACCATAGTTATATCACAATTCCACGTGGCAGCTGTATGTGTGTGAGTGTGTGTGTGTGTGTGTGGGGGGGGGGGGGGTTAAATGCCGATATAACTATGTTAACGTTAAATATCTCATGATTAAGTCTATGCAAGGGTAACTATATATTATGTGCAGTAAAATGTATAAGTTAGATAAGAAACTGTCACCCTATAATTATAATCATTAATAACTATATGCGTAACCATAAACCGAGTGCACTGTGAGGAATTCTGGAAAATTCGCCCCGAAACGAGTTCGCCCCGCTTTGAAAAGTGAAAAGTGAGTTCGCCCCGTTAATGTCCCCCCTCCACCCTAAAGGGGGACTGAAGAATTCCCCCTCTATTCATGTATCTAACCTAACCAAGCCAAACCAAACATAACATAACCTACACTAACCTTACCCTAACCTAACCTAACCTAACCTAACCCTAACCTAACCTAACCTTACAAATGAGTAATGTCCTCAATTCCTTCTTTGCATCAGTTTTACTACAGAAGACCTCAGGGGTTGGGGGAGGGCTGGAAATAAGTGGTAAGCTCCAGGAGTGGTGGCACCACCACTGGTGGTGGTGGTGGTGGTGGTGGGGGGGGGGGGGGGATGAATGGGGCGAACTCGTTGTCCAAGAGCGGGGCGACTTGGTTTCGGGATGAATTCTCCTGTAACCACTGTGAGTGATGGCAGATAATATCTGTAGGACGGTGACTCCGAGGACCATTAGTTTGTAAAACCCTGTTGGTTATTGTTAATGTGTCCATTATGTGGGCTGCTGGATCACTATACTCTGTTTCAGCAACGGTGAGGTGAGATGTCAATAAATCTAGCTAATTGGCTCATGCCATAGTGTTCAATGTCTCGTCCTTTAGTAATTGTTAATTCTTAAAGATTTAAATAATCACGGTCGCACAAGTCAATCAGCTGGAACTATTGACATCTACCTGGTCGCTGAAACAGTATAGTCATTAGTATATAACAGACAGCACCTGGTCATGCTAATGCTACCACAGAAAGTGTAACAGACAGTCAGACAGTCAATAGCCAACCCTTCATTCCCGTTAAATAAATGGGGAGGATTAGCAAGGGACATTAGAAAGGGAACAATGATGACCGGGAGAAAATTAATACAACAAACACCTTCCAAAGCAAGTATCTTAACATTCGGAACAACATTCACCAGGCCTCAATACCATTGACTTCACGTCAGATGATATACACTTCCACGACAAAGTCTCTTCACAACATCGGGGATGATAACCTTCCAGGTTTGTCAATTAAAAGGATACAAATACCTTCACATGTTCTTCCAAACAAACCTCCTCTATTCATTCCTGTAACAACAATCGCATATAATATCCGTGTTAATAGTACATACATCGACCATGAACCTCCCGACCATGGTTCACCCTTATTGTTTTGGCTGCAATCATACATTTTATTGAGACTAGTGCTTGATCATTTCCTTCAGCACTGGAGCCACGGCGATCGAGTGGCAAGCACGCTCACGTGTGAATCTGCTTGACCTGGGTTCGATCCCAGCCAAGGCTGACATATTTAGTGGGTGTGAAACTCAGGTGTCTGAAGCAATTGCCATCAGCCCCTTCTCTGTATCCTCCTACTTTCTCTATCCTAGTTACAAAGCCAAAGGCAGATGTTGTGCATACTTGCACAACAAACTCACTTGCTCTCATATTTCCGTTTGTGGCTCCTCTGAATTCTCCACTTTTTTGGTCAAACTTTCCTGTCATTCTCATATTCAATATTTATGTGATTTCTGTCTTTCCCCTAACTCTACCGACTTTCCCAAATTGTTTGATTATCTAAACTCTAAAGTGGAACACATTCTAGCCATTTCTCCTTTCTCTGAATCTCCATTTTAGGAGATTTCAACGTTCATCACCACCAATGGATCTCCTCTAATTCTACTGACCAACTTGGTGAACAAGCCTACGTCTTTTCTATCCTAAATGACCTAGAGCAGTTGGTTCAGCAACCTACCCGTATCGCCTCGGAGATTGGCCCAACATTCTTGACTTGTTTCTAACTTCTAACCCTTCTTCTTATAGTGTCGATCTTTTCTCTCCTTTGGGCTCCTCCGACCATAAACTTATCTCTGTCATCTGTCCTATCTCTCCAGTACGGCCACCTGATCCTCTTAGCAAGCGGTGCTTGTGGCACTTTGTCGCTGCCGACTGAGAGGCTCTCTGGCAGTACTTCTTTGATTTCCCATGGAAATATTGCTTCTGTGGCCAAGGACCCTCGGAGAGTGCTGAACGCATTACCGAGGTAATCCTATCGGGCATGGACGCATACATTCCATTTTCTTTCTCTCTGACTAGTGCAAAAATTCTTGGTTTACTCATGCTTTTTCTACTGCTGTCTGCAATAAGGAGGAAGCATTTAAACGGTACCGACGCCTTAAACCTCAAGAATCTCATTCGTCCTATATTTCTGCCCGGAATCAAGCCAAATCTGTTCTTCGACTTGCCAAACACTCTTTCATCAATAATAAATGTACTGAACTATCCAACTCTAGCTCTTCCCAAGCTTTCTAGCATCTAGCCTAAAACCTGTCCGATAATTTTTCTTCCTCGTTTTTCCCTCCCCTTTTCTACTCTGATGGCACAACCATCACTTCTTCCTCTGACAAAGCTGAACTATTCGCTCAAACTTTCGCTAAAAACTCCACCTTGGATGATTCTGGTGCTATTCATCCCTCTCCACCTCCCTCTCTCCTACTTATGCCTAATATCCTAATCTCTTCTAAAGATGTACTTTCTATCCTCTCTGGGCTTAGTACATAGAAGGCGTATGGTCCGAATGGTGTTCCTCCTGTTGTACTCAAAAAAAATTCTTCCGTGCTGACTCCCTGCCTAGGCAAACTCTTTTGTCCCTGTCTCTTCTCTAACGTCTTCCCTTCTTGCTGGAAGTTAGCTCTCATTCAACCTGTCCCAAATAAGGGTGACCATTCACAACCCTCCAACTATCGTTCAATTGCTCTCATCTCTTGTGTCTCTAAAGTTTTTGAAACTATTCTTACTTCCAAATTTCTTAAGCATTTATCTTCTCATAATCTACTCTCAGATCGCCAGTATGGCTTCCTTAAGGGTCGCTCTATTGGAGATTTTCCTTCATATCTTACTAACTCCTGGTCATCCTCCTTTCGGGACTTCGGTGAGACCTTTTCTATTGTGCTAGACATATCGAAGGCATTCAATGTAAGAGGTATAGAGTTATAAGAGTTTCTACCGTATTTCATTATTATGTAATTCACTTCCATTCTCTCGTATATTTTGTATGTGTTTCTATGTAATATTCCCTAATATCAATATGTCCTTTTCCTTTACCCGTAAACCGTTTATCCTTAAAACATGGCGACCACCTAAATTACATAATTGTGTTAATAGTTCTACTCAGTCTTTCTTAACTCCTTTCGTACCGGCGACGTCTTTTTATTTTCTTCTAGCTACTATTAGACGATATTTTTCAGCTTAAAAAGGGCCTCTACCAATTAAGCGGCTTTGAACTATCTCAATTAACCCTTTATTCTACCACAGATCCTTCTTAAGCTGCACACAATCATCTAAATATAGCTAGAATAATATGAAAAAAGACGTCGCGGTACAGAAGGGGTTAAACCTATCCTACGTTTACCTTATCTTATTAAAATGTAAAACTTGCAAACTAAACAAACCAAAATTGGGACAAGGTCAATATATAGTCAAATCAAATTATCAAAATCGCTATGTGGAAACAACGCCCACCAAAACGAAATTTATGAAAAAAAAGAACACAATCCACCACATAGGGTGGATTAGGTTCTCGGAGAACCTAATCTGTTTACAATAGGAGTATTCGCCTAAATCATACGAGGTTAAGGGGAGATGGGGCTTTTTTCTGTTCCCCCTTCTTTCTCAAGTTTAGCCCCATTAGTTTTCTGTTCGTGTCATTTAGGTGTTGATTTGTTCCTGGCGAGCGATAGCGATATATTAGTGTAAGTCTGTATGAATGAATGGGTCTTCGTTCTGTAAAGAGGGATGTGAGTGGTCATTTTGAGTTTGGTAGATGTAATAATAGTTTGTAGTACAACCTTTAATACAATTAAATGATTGTATGAATCGTTACCATAATCATTAAAATCTATTGTATATGCCAATACAAAATAGTCAAAAGTATAGAACTTCAGCAGAATATTTAAATATTTAGCATTACATGTTATGCAGACAGTAGCCATCATACATTAGCCAACCTTATTTCACCAATGTGGAGCCTGGCGATTTCGATTTGCTTCATATATATTTGTGCGAGAGATTAGGAATGTCAACGAATCATGCTAAAATGTGAAGTTATGCACGACACAAATATATTGTTAACAGGATTATAAGCATAATGCAAAATAATTAGCCAAAATACAATTTTCAGTCCATTTTCATAAATATAGATCGGGCACGGATTATGTAAAGTAATCGATAGGTGTGACCCATGGTAGAGCAAGGAAATAATCTGATTATTATTATACGATTGTGACACAATTTGTATAAGTGTACCCAACATGTCACGTTTAACAAATAAGTAAAACGGAAAACAAGCCACAACAGATCTACTGATCCTTACGAGGCTGCTTGTAAATATGATTGCAAAAGAGCAGATACACATATAATGATATGGAGTAAAAAAAGTCCACATATAACGTCATTATCACCATATAAGGCATTGTTTATGTTCTGTGTTGGATACATTATACTTGCGTGACCCGCCATCGAATGTTGTCATATTTGATAACTTGCATCTACTATTGGCCTATATATAACCTGTTTAAAATTCATATTATCATTTGGTGTCACATAAGTCGTGGGGATAAATATGCTATAATTAATGATATAGTATATATTTTCGCCTACTCTTATGACTTCAGAAAGCTACCTTACATTTGTTATTTTGTAAAATGTACTATTTATTTAAATTAATACAGCATTGTCTTTCCTTCATATGCTGTGCAATCTCAGACAACTAATAACATATTCTCATGCAATTGACAACAGTGATAGTCATAGGTCGACCATCACTCTCTAACCTCGGAAACACAAACTACGTCAACTAAGCATTACTCTTAGCATAATTGGTAATCACACACACACACACACACACTCAGAATATTGTGTTCCTCAATAAGCATTATCGGAGTGAATATGCTTTTTATAGATAATTATTTTTGTTGTAACATGGAACACCTAGCAAAGTCATTATTTAGCAACAGTACTAAATGTATGCTACGCAATTGAGATATATATCATAAGCATATATTGCGTGACACCTCATGTAATAGTGGGTGGACATAACAATAGCCATTATGTGCGTTTGCGTATGCGCGCGTGTGTGCATGCCTGCTTGTTTGCATATGCTTGTGGCGTGTTATAGTGTAGTAATTATAGTTCAGAAATATATATATATAAGTTATGTTGTAAGAACAGAAATATATATTTATTTGAATATAGTTTTTATTCAAGTTCCAAATCAAATTGCCACAGTAATCCTTTGTATTTTAATTAGTATAACTATAATAATGGTTTCCAATGCAAGTTACGAGGATATATTGTCTCCAGGCATACCAACAGTTATATTCTGCACATTTTTCTAATCAAAACAACTTCGCAAGAAGCACACCAAGCACCTGTTATTTGTTAGCATTGTAAGATAACGCAGGTGGGTCAAAACCATTATATTGTTAAGGACAGTAAAGATAGAGGGTACATATTGATATCGTGACACATGTTGGCATGCCTGAACAGCTGTAAGTGTGGCATTTTCAGAGGTGTTAGGGTGGCGAGGAATTGAGCCATACCATTTTCAACTTTCTGTCATGAGACAAAAGAGGTCAAAATAGCATAAACGTCTACAGTGAGGTAACGGAAGTTTGATGCAGAGTATTTCAGTCCTTATCTAGCTGTGCAATAGATCGTTAATACAATCAATCATAAAATACGGTTGCCAGCTTCATTTTAATTTTTGACATACCAATTTTCCTGGATGGCATAGAATACATACCGTAGTCATTTTCTTTATTATATATACCTACGGTAGTTCATCAACTAATTTACTTTCGGAATACGATTATCTTGAGTTAATAGGCATAGGCCAAATAAACAAAAGGTTCATGGCCAGTAAATGTTTGTAAACTGCTTTGTAAAAAGTTAAATGATAGTAAAATACTGTATTATTATGTTCTCTCCACCTACCAACTCTACTCCTAAAATCGATTAATGAAATTAACAAGCACATGTGGCAGTCCAGGGATTCGAACCTAGGATGCTCACACCGAAACTCAACACACTATGCACTGCACCACGAAGACAGTTAACGAATACTGCACAAGCCTACGATTTATTATGCAGTTTCGAATCCTGCATACCAATCTTAGCATGTACAATATCCCAACTGCACTATCGGAGGCTATGCATAGGTGAAAGGAATATGATTAATATGTAAATCGCATATGATCAAATTGTACAAAAGGCTAATACACTATTTTTGTTTGTTTGTTTGATTGTTTTGTATAACCAACCTTTCCTACACAATAATCCCCCCCCCCCCCCCCCCCCCCCCCCCCCCCCCCCCCCCCCCCCCGCAAATCTAACTACGCCATCTATTGGACATAATATGCAACAGATTCAGGGTGGGGGGAGTGAGCGATCTTACTAATATCAGAGCGAAAGACTCCCAGCGAAATTACCATAGGTGGCCCAGTCGGAAAGGTGACTGACTGTACATACTCTCCATATTTATCAAGCAACATCTACCTCATCCCTTCTTCAACAACCTCCACACTACCACGGTAAATGCTAACACCTCCCGATAAACACTATGTCCATCATAATATAGGTAGTATGAATAGTGTAGGAATGATAACATGTTAAGATAATATATACAGTATTATACACCATATGAGGAGGAGCACTTTATTGACAACGTTTTGCAGAATCTGCAAATCTGTGACCTGAAGAAGCTATCTGATAGATTCTTCAGGTCACAGCGACTTGAAGAAGCTATCTGCAAAACGTTGTCAATAAAGTGCTCCTCCTCATATGGTGTTTATATTCATTCTGTCAACTTTTCAAAGTTATTTCAACATACTAAGGTGAAGTACACTCGGATACCATAGTCTATAGCCCACTCATACGAAATCGTGGACCCCCTATGTTTTTCTTAATGCAATTATATCTATCTGACCTTTACATTTTCTGGCAATTGCTCGGTGTTTATCTAGTTTTGGTAAATATATAGGAGACGCAACAATATAGGTAACAAATTTATAATGGTAGTTTTGGGTTCCTATCATCATATGCTTCATTGCTATATATTTGTTATCCCCGGGAAAAAAACAAAAACAAATCTGGGGATTTTTCATTTTTTTCTTGGGATTAGTTTTTGGGTAAATATTTACCTATGTTCCCGTTAAAATATCCTCAAGTAACCTATTAAGAACTGGTCAGGGGACTGGTTATAACTTGTAGGATGTTTAATTGAAGTGCGGAAATCAGTATTTACTGAGAAATAAAAGTCATCAAATGCACTCTGTTTTTATGTTTTACAGGAGGGTCTGCACGCCGCCACATACGCGCAGCCCCGCCCAGTGCGCCCACAGCCCAAAATGTACAAATATTATATTAGATTACATTAACCTAACCTAACCTAACCCTGATATATAATATAACATAACATAACATTACCTGGGAAAGAGAGGGCAGGGACCTTGGGTGACCCATAGCACATTTTAAGACTGTTATTTCTCAGTAAATACTGGTTTTCGCACTTCAATTAAACATCCTACAAGTTCTAACCAGTCCCCTGAACAGTTTTTAATAGGATTTTTAACGGGACCATAGGTAAATATTTATCTGTTTTTGGTTTCATTAACCTAACCAAAAAACCTAACCTAACCTAACCTAACCTAACCTAACCTAAAAGTATTTGGGGGTTATTAGGTAGGTTAGGTTTTTTGGTTAGGTTAATATCCCCCCAAAAAAAAAAATCCCAAGAAAACAAAAAATGAAAAATATCAAGATTTTTGTTTTGTTCCCGAGGATAAAAATAATATAGCAATGAAGCATATGGTGATAGGAACCCAAAACTACCATTAGAAATTTGCTATCTATATTGTTGCATCTCCTATATATTGACCCTAGATCAATATACAGGAGATGCAACAATCTATCTATCTATCTATTGCCTGACGCCGTGATCCCCGAAGGGGTGGCCACGAACGAACCGGCCCCATGCACCTCTGTCCCCAGTCAGTCGACGCCCCTCCTCCCAACCAGCACTGCCTTCATTCATATACTTCCTCACTCCATCCTTCCACCTCTCCCTCGGTGCACCTCTCCCTCTCTGTCCTTCCACCTCACTTTCGTACACACTCTTAGTCAATCTCTCGCTTTCCATACGTTCCATATGTCCGAACCATCTCAAGTTGTTACTTTTCACACTTTCCAGCACATCTACCGCCATACCACACCTCCTTCTTACTTCCTCATTCGTCTGTCTATCCCTCCATGTAACTCCGCACGCACTTCTCAAGTAACTCATTTCCACCGCTCTCACTCTTGGTCTGAGTCTCTTCCCGAACGTCCATGCTTCGCTTCCGTAAGATAGTGTCGGGATTACCACACTGTCATGCAAGGACTTCTTCACTTCAATACTGACCACTCTATTTCTTGTTACTGCTTTCAACGTTCCTACAACCCTCTTCCCCTGTTGCACCCTCTCCCGCACATTTTCATCCATAATCCCATCTTTACTCAACACACCGCCCAGATACTTAAAAGAGCTGACAATCTCAATAGCCTGACCGTTCAACTTCACCTCACACTCTGTGACTTCACTCCTTTCGAAGACCATAACCTTGCTCTTCCCCGCATTTACCTTCAAATTCCGGTTTTCGCACACTGTTCCAAACTCATTTACCAGACCCTGCAACTCCCATTCATTATCGCTCATCAGAAGTGTATCATCCGCAAACAGCAGTATAGGCAGCTTCCACTCAATCCCCTCCCTTTTGAGCGATACTTCAACATCCACTGCTCTTCCTAGTATTTCTTTCATGACTCCATCCATATATACAGTAAACAACCACGGGGACATCGCACACCCATGTTTCAACCCAACACTCAGGTCAAAGAACTCGCTCTGCTCATTCTCCACATGTACTGCCGCCTTTGCACCCTCATACTTGCTCTTCACTGCTTTCAGCAACTTGCCATCTACTCCGTATATTCTAAATACTTTCCACATGCCTTCTCTATCCACTCTGTCATAGGCCTTCTCCAAGTCCATAAAGGCAACATACATCTTTTGTTTCTTCTCCAGATATTTCTCCACAACACAATTCAGGGTAAACATCTGATCTACAAATCCTCTTCCCTTCCTAAAACCTCCCTGCTCGCCGCCTATCCATTTCTCCGTTCTCACTCTCACTCTCTCAATCACTACCCTACTGTACACCTTCCCTACTAGGCTTAAGGGGAGATCTCCACTTGAGGGATTTTTTTCTTGACCCCTTTCTCACTCATGTTTAGCCCCATTGCTTTTGATATTATAAAACGTTTTCCCCATTAGTTTAGCGATTTTAAGAACTTTCACCCCATATTAAGACCTTTCGTGCCATTCAGGTGTCGATTTTATCCTGGCGAGCGATAGCGAGCCTGTAATTTAAGAGGAACCGGCCTTCGGCCGGGAAATTTTTCTACCGAAAAATGTACAAATTTATCTTGAAAGGGACTCAAGGGGGTGTAATTTTAAGCTTGATGGAGGCCTAGGGAACCAACTAAAAACCTCCCCTTAAAAGACATATTCCTCGGTGGTTACCACACATTCCTCTTTCCCCTTATATAGGGGGACTATTATGCCAGTCTTCCAGTCATCGGGTGCATTCCCCTTCTCCCATGCTAGTTTGCACATTTTCCATACCCATTCGATCACTATCTCACCACCATACCTCAATATTTCCCCACACACTCCATCTATTCCTGGTGCTTTCCCCAACTTTACTCTTTTCATGGCTTTCCACACTTCTGACCTCCTGATCCCCACCTCCTCCTCCACTACTTCTCCTCTTCTCCTTCCCATACCCCATCCACCTATGTTTGCTGGCTCTTCATTCCTTACATTTAGCAACTCGTTGAAGTACTCCCTCCATCTTTCAATTCTCTCTTGCTTCTCGGCTAGCATTCTCCCATTCTTATCTTTCACACTCTTACTGTTTCCCTTGGTACCTTCCCTAACTTTCTTGCCTTCTTTCCAGAACACTTTCTTACACTCCCTCCATTTAACACACAGATTCCTTCCAAATTCCTGATCTACTCTTCTCTTACTTTCCTTCACTACTCTCTTCACCATTCTCTTTCTCTCCACGTACCTCGCTCGTTTCTGCCTCTCCAAATCATCATTCCCTCTACTACCCAAACACTCTCTGTACGCTTTCTTCTTATCTTCCACAGCAATTTTTACCTCTTCTGTCCACCATGCTGTACCTTTCACTCCCCTCCCTCTTCTCCTCACATGCTGCACAGACCTCTTCCTTAAACACCTTGCTTAACTCCTCCACTTCCTCCATATCTTCCAGGTCGAACTCACCTAGTCGTCTTTCTACTGCTCTCCTGTACTCTTCCCTGATTTCCTCCTCCTGCCACCTCTCCACCCTCCTCACCATTCCACCTTCCTCTCGCCTCCCTCCAGCTCTCCTCACCCACTTCTTGTGTATCCTAACCTTAGCTACTACTACATAATTATCAGACAGATCCCCTCCAATCCCCTTATACACCCTAGCATCCATCACAGATTTTTTCATTCTTTCATCCACATATATATATAATCAATCAGTGACTTTCGTTCCACCACTGTCTTTTCCTTCATCGTCCACACCACTTTCCATGTGTACCTGTGCATCATTCTGTGTCAGAAGAAGGTGTTGGCTACCCACAACCTCCTCCCCACACATACGTCCACAAGTGCACTACCATTCCCATTCACCTCTGACGGTACCCCCCACCCTCCCACCACTCCATCAACTTTCCCATCACCACCTTACCATTCATATCCCCAATCAGAAATATTCTTTCGTTCTTGTCAAACTTATCCAGGCACGCCTCCAAATTCACCCAGAACTTCTCTTTCTCTTTTACAAGTGTATCCTCTGTTGGAACATAGACACACACAATCACCCACATTTGTATTCCTACTTTCATTCTCACCCACACAATCCTTGAACCCACAGACCCATATTCTCTTACACACTCCTTCAATTTGTTACTCACAAACAAACACACACCTTCTCTCGCTGCTCCCTCACTCACTCCAGCACACACACCCATTCCACATTCCCACTCTCTCACATCTGTACTCTTCCATATTTTGGTCTCTGTCATTCCACATACATCCAGCCTGACATTCACTAACACTTCCAGTACCTCTCTCTCTTTTGTGCCATCATTCATGTCACACACATTCCAAGTCCCTATTCTCAGAATGTCCGTAGGCTTGTCCATAGTCGGGCGGGGTTCGTCAACACATGGTCCGTCCGCATCTGAGGCCGATTGATCGTTCATTGTTGCTATGTATTTTTTTCCGGGTGGGGGTCGCAAGCCCAACCTCTTTAGTTCCCTCTTACAACATGCAGAAGGCACGTGGGGCATATTCTAATCCCTTACCCCCAGGGTAAGCAAATTTATAATGGTAGTTTTGGGTTCCTAGCATCATATGCTTCATTTCTATATACTTTTTATCCCCGGGGAAAACAATTTTTTTTGGGGGGGGGATCTTTAATTTTTGTTTTTCTTGGGATTTTTGTTTTTTTGGTCATTAACCTAACCAAAAAAACTAACCAAACCTAATAGCCCCCAAATACATTTAGGTTAGGTTAGGTTAGGATTTTGGGTTAGGTTAATGAAAAAAAAATAAAAAATCCCAAGAAAAAAATAAAAAATCCCAAGACTTTTTTTTTCTTTTTTCCCAGGGATAAAAAGTATATAGAAATGAAACATATGGTGATAGGAACCCAAAACTACCATAAGAAATGTGTTACCTATATTGTTGCGTCTTCTGTATATTTACCTTCTGCTTATACAGTATATAAAATAATTATATTTATCAGATGATTCCACAAATACAAACAAACTATATACATTATCATTTGAATGACTTTATCAATCTTGTTTCAACTGTATTGCATGAAAACCATAATTCATATTTAGTTTTTCTAAAGTTTCATATGAGTAATTGAGGTTACTGGTAAAATATATTTGTATATGCATACAATTAAGAATGGGATTCAATGACTATTTCAGTCTGTTCCAAGCACCTGACAGTAGCTAACAATTGTTATTAGTAAATCCAAGCTATTATATTTTGCCTCGCTTCCTTCCACCATTAAATATAATGTGTAGAACAATGGCTGTGGAATCACAGCATGTGTAGGTGGTGTCAGTCTGCCAACCACCAACCAGTCATCTGCATAATAAGTCTGATGGTCGTGGTCTGTCTTTGTGCTCAATGATTACCCATGCCAAGGAACTTAGCTGTTGCTTACTTGTAAATCTATTTTGATTTTACTTTCAGAACCAATTAATAGTATATTATATCCAGTTGTTTTTACTCAAAGGAGGCTGGCAGCACGAGCAATGGTGAGAGAAGCGAGACCATCGAGCGGCTACGTTGTTTGGGTCTCGATGGCCATACCGAGGCAAGCAGCAAACTCCTGCTTGCTCAGCTATTGCCACACACACTTGAGGTTAGTACATTAACCCTTAACTGGCGGCGCGCAACATAAGTCGAGTGAAAGAAATTTGGACTATGTGGCGGCTCACAACATAAGTCGTGTGCCATTTTCAGCACGTAATGTTGCTGAGAGAGAGAGACAAGTGGTGGCAGGAGAGTAGCGAGCGTATGACTGCTCCAGACCACCGCGGTGGACCAACTGACATGAATCCCACCCTCCTCCACCCTCTCACACTCGCTACATAGTGAATTGTTTAGGGAAAGTACCGAATTACATGGTTTTTGCACTCGTGTTGCGCAATTGTTGCAAGAAAACTAGCGGTCGTACAAGGATCGTTGGGGTGTCATTGGAAAGCTCTGTTTATGCCCTTTCAGGGATAGATACTTGTTTTACGCTCTGGGTCTTATTTAGGCATGAAAATGATCACGTAAACAACCTTAGTTTGGGTAAAAACACCCCGCTGGTGGCTACATATTATTTACCGCCTAGGCCGCTCGTTAGGTGTTAAGTATGTCTAAAGATAGCAAATCCTGTTTCTTTTGTTGTTATTCAGGCTCTGATCAATTATCGGTACAGTTTTAGCATGTCGGGGTAAAGGGGTCATATTTTACGAGTGCCAAACAAAAACTTCCAACGAAGCTACACAATCATATGGAAGAGAGATGCCGGTATTAGTTTATGACCAACCTGTTACGGGCCCCATCGATGAATATTAGTGTGTTATTACTTTCATGAACGATACTTTGTTGGTGTACATGTAATTACCGTCGCAAATTCACTATAAGTGAAATACGAGAAACAGTAAAAAATCCCTCCCTGTCGATGGCCGCGCCGCAATAATACACAATGGCCGTCCTTTGGGAGCTCTTACCCTCAACCTCTCGGTCGAACGTCACTACACCTAGCGGTCCTTTTAGGAATCATGAACCATAGCATGAACCAATCACAATGCTTCCCGTCACTCATGGAACCAATCACAGCCTTCCATCAAATTTTCAACCAATCACACAGTCTTTCAGTCGTCACATCACGTCCCTCGCCGAGCGGGGGCCCCGGCTCAGTTCGAAGATGGAGGTCGTATGTGTTTTGGGACAGATATTGGGGACGGATACCATGACGTTTAATATATTCTTTAACGTCTCGCCACAGCCTTTCTACATTTTGTGTACGGATGGCGGGATTCTCATGATTCAAGGAAGTTGAGGTTGTGAGTCTCTATTGCGGGGACTTATACCCGCCTGATTTCGATGACGACTCTGATGATCCACTGGAACCGATTATCCTCCTCTCAACCTACTGCAACCTCTTCTTCAGCCTCTCAACCTACTGCATCAACCTCTTCAGCCTCTTATTAAGGTATGTTATCTTCTAGGGGACATATACTAGGTGTTAGGTCAAGGTTAGGTTAGGTTCTTTGGTTAGGTTAATGGCAAAACTCGGCTCGGATTTCAGGGATTTAGCGGGGGTGTGGGGGTGGCAGCCCCCACCCATAATACTAGGTTAGGTTAGGTTCTTTGGTTAGGTTCTTTGGTTAGGTTAATGACAAAATTTGCCTCGGATTTAACCTACTAGGTTAGATTAGGCTAATGTTAACCCCGTTCTTACTGAGTTTTTTTCCACGTTGAAAAACAAGAAAACCCGAGCCAACTTTCGAAATGAGGTTACTGTGATTTTGGACTCTGAAAATTCGAAAAACCGGAGCCATGTTTGGTCAAACATTGGCTCAGGTTTTTCCATTTTCAGGTTTTGTTACTTTTAAGTATTGTATTTTCAGATATCCTCTAATATTACCCCTTTATTTACGTCTTTTACCCCACAATTTCCCTGATCTTCATAGCCCTCCCCACTGTCGGGGGCCGTCTCTTAAGATTGATGGATAATGGGAAAATATTAAATGCGACAGTCCTCGGTATTAAACAACGCTGTATATCAAAGAAAAAAACAAAAACAACAACAAATTACCTGAACAACTCGTAACTGGTTGGTGATAAGTTTTTACCGAGATGCCTTTCCTTAGATTCCTAAGCATCGTTTTTGTTAAATAGTTGAAAATTTATATTAGAACTTTGTGAAGCGAGGAGATAGAACACTTGGCTTCTGTTTGCAAATAAAATTGAAGGAATATATAACCGAAACTACCACTAATTTTCCCATGGTTTTCCTTCTTGGTTTTAGGCAGTTTTTATCATTATACAGTAGTTGATATGGTAACACTTAACCCTCTCGCCTCTGGCAATATATTTTAATTGAAAATGGTCAGCCCTTCTCTAATTTGCCCTTAACCCTCGTCTAGCGTTTTTTTTTGGGCTATTTTGGGCATATTCAGGCCCTCTTGAATGATCAATCAAGTATCTGCATGAAAAGAAATGTATTCAGCAAAAAAATAGGCGCTACAAGCTTCACAATGAGACCAGAACGAGCTATGTAGCACTCGTCGTTTTCATGCAGTAGTACCACTAACATGGGAGTTTAGCGTATAGCGGCATATTTTTTCCAGCTACACTCACTACTGGCTACACTGCCGGCCGCTCGAGAACAGAGGGAGCGTGAGTCAGTGGGCGGCGGTAAGCCCTGGGTGTCGGCCGTGTAGCCTGCTGCGCTCCCGGCCATTTGCACTCGATTTTAACCCTTTAAAAGCCTTAATAATGCTCCTAACTTGCTGTTTTTTAGATAGACTTAAGTCGGGCCCCGCTCTTTAAGTGTTAAATATTCCGGCCGGGCGAGTTTTCGAAGCCTTGTGTTTTTCTGTATTTTCATCCACCAGAATGCTGTTTATTGTGATGTATCATATGTCAATGGAAAGAGGAATAACTATACTACTTTATACAAAAAAAAAAAAGATGTAAAAAAATCGCAATATGAAAGTGTAAATGTCTCCGGAATAAAAAAAAATCCCGGGCAATTGTCTTCACACCGTCCTATCTCGAAATTGTGAGCAATGACCATATATTTTGATTTGCTCAGATAATAGTATTTTTTCTGCTCTTTCCAAATCTGAAAACAGAAATTGTCTATCTTCAATAGTTCTCAAGCAGTGACCGAAAACAAAAAAAGTATGACTTTGCACGATATGGTTTATAACATTTTCGAATTATTTCGTTGTTACGATGTCTATGGTTCTCAATTTAGGCTGTATGAATACGGCAGATAATACTGAAGAGAATAACAAAAAATAGAAGTTTCTACGACAAATACTTTTTGCTCTATGAATATTTGAAATGAAGAGCCAATATGCGAATATTTACGCTTCACTCGTCTCCGTTCCGCCGACGCTAGCCGGGTTCCGAGCTGTTCCCCACCTCGGCGTAGCTTTATTTGCTCGGATACGTATATAACTGTTTATATCACCGTAATCAGAAAATGATGGTCTTTCTAATGATGAAAACCAAAATAATATAGCATAATTGGTTCGCGAGCTATGCACAATTGTTTCCATGCATTGTTATTGTTATGTAAATAAATGAGAATGTTTATACAGTTGTATATCTTTGCCACAATATACAACACTTTTATATAATTTTCCTTGCCAATAATTCTATAATGTTCATAGAACACATGTCAGTCATGAAGGTTGTCAATTTTACTTACCTGGTAGGGCCACAACCCTTTCCAACGAGAAGGGAAATGGCTCCTGAGTTGACACTGAAAAAACAAAACAAGAAAGCCAGGTTAACTTCAAGTAATAAATTCAGAACTAATTCTATTGTACACACAAATAAAGTAATTTATATATATATATATATATATATATATATATATATATATATATATATATATATATATATATATATATATATATATATATATATATACATTATACATGGTGTCAAACAAAATATAATGAATGGTAACAAAAATGTGTGTATGTGTGTGTGGGTATATATACATATATATATACAAGGTGTCATATATATATATATATATATATATATATATATATATATATATATATATACAGTATATATATACAAGGTGTCAAACCAGAGAAATATGCAGATTTCCAAGCCACCCAAGGAGGTACTGCATTTTACTCGTTATTTTTTTAGAGTGGTTTCCCCAGGAGGCCTATATCCACTTTGATGATGAAGGTGGGTGAATGAAGGTGGGTAAATGTCGGTGGGTGAATGAAGGGTAAATGTAGGTGGGTGAATGTCGGTTGGTGAATGTCGGTGGGTGAACGAGGGTGGGTGAATGAAGGTGGGTGAATGAAGCCGGGTGAATGAAGAAGAGAAATGGAGAAGAGAAATGAATGAATGAATGAATGAATCAATGAATGAATGATTGCACATAGCTCCTGACTATAGGACACCTGCATTGTGGCTATGGAAAAGGTTGAAGCAGTTGTTGATGTCAATGCAGAGGGCAACCGTGCAAGTTGTGCAGAGGAAGCTTGTGTCTTTGCGAAAGCCTTTCATTACTTTGCAGTAATAGCAACGGAGTCGCTTCTTGGCCGGAATCCTCTCCCGAGAATGGTCCAAGTCCTTGGTCAACCGGACATGGTTCAGAACAATAGGACGGGGCCTTGGGACCACTCCAGGTCGAGGTCTCTGGACTCGCACCGCTCGTGCTACTTCCAGTACTGGTGGCGGTTGGTTGGCAGCTTCAAGAGCTGCTTCCCCATCGTCACCAGCAGCAGCTGCATCAGGTGCTAGTACCACGGGGGATTGAACCAGGACATAGTTTACCCCCGGGGCAGCAGCATCAGCAGCAGCATCATCTGGTTCTGGTGGTGGGGAGGGGACATCGAGACGTGGTGCCCTCTCAACGCCTCCACCAGGAGCAGCAACAGGAGTGTGGAGTGTTGTCAGGAGCAGCAGGGGCTGGGGAGTCTGGATGGTCGTCGTCAGACGGCCCAGATGATCCACCGGGTTGCCGTTGCCTGCGTGCATGCCTCTGTGGCTCACGCTGTTCAGGCGGCAGATCTTGTGCTCGGTGGACTGGCCTCCCCGACATAGGCCACTCTGCAGGGATGAATTCCAGCAAGGACGTACAGACGTGCTCCTGGAAGTCGAGCAAGGTCATTTTCTTCCTTGGGTAGTACTTCCTGTACAGGACATGGGCGTTGAAGAGGGCCATTTGGATGAAGTAGAAGGTGATCTTCTTCGTCCACTTGACCGTCCTTCGCTGGAGGGGGTAGTACTGGACCATCCGGTCGAAGTGATCCACCCCACCCATGTGGAAGTTGTAGTCTTCAACACAAACAGGTTTGAAGATCTCCTTCTGTCCACGACGCCACCTGCCCTGTTGGTCCTTCTCTTTGAAACTGACAAGCTTTGGGATGGTGTCCTGTTGGTGGAAGGTGGACACCATGTTGACGATGCGCTTGTCTCGCCAAAGTAGGACCATGGTTAAGCCGTTGTTCATTGCTATTGTCGCATCGCGTTCAAGCTCTTTTGCTTTAGCAAGGTCGCACAACCACTTAGGAGCTCCTCGTGCAAGGCGCAGGGTGCCACACACACAGATGTTGTGTGTGAGCATTTGCTGGCACAAGTCAACTGAGTTGTAATAGTTGTCCATGTACAGCTTGTACCCCTGGCCTCCAAAGGACTCTCCGTCTCCCGGAGAGATCGACCCGCACCGGTGTAGACTCGAAAGTCCCACACATAGCCAGTCAACGCCTCTGCCAGGATGTACAGCTTGATACCGTACTTCGTCGGCTTCATTGGGTTGTAAACCTTGAATGAAAGGCGACCCTTCCATCCAAGGCTGCCTTCGTCAAGGGACAGCTTTTTGTCGGGGATGTATGCTAGCTTGAAGCCTTCAAGTAGGTATTCCATCACCGTCCGAACCTTCAGAAGTCTGTCCGTGTTCTGCCTGCAGACTGCCTTGTTGTTGAAAGCATGGAAATACTTCAACAAGGCTAGAAACTTAGTCCTACTCATCGCACTCCGAAATACTGGGTAGTCATGAAGGACAGTTGAACGCCAGTAGTGAGTCAGAGAAGGAAGGTTTGCAATGCCCATGAGGAAGTACAGGCCAAGGAATTTGGCTAAGTCCTCCTCACCAAACAAGTTCTAAACAGCGGCTGCTCCGTCAACGAACTTGGAGTAAGCATTTGTCTCCACTACCAGGAATTGCAGCATCTCCCTTGTGAAGAAGAGCTGGAAGAACTGGAGAGGAGTCACCGGCAGTGGAACCTGCATGCCAGGGGTCCCTGTGAACGGACCAACCTGGGGGTGGAAGCGGGTGTCGGTCTAACCGGCATCACGGTCGGGGGCAGGATCGCGAGCACGGCCACGACCACGACCATGACCACGACCACCGCGAGGACCACCGCGAGGAACACCTCTGGGCCTACCACCTGCCCCCCTACGGGGCCCTGGCCTCCGGCGTGGCCTAGGTGGTAGGTCGAGGGGGAGAGTGGGGGGGGGGGCTTCTGCATCAGATGATGCATAAGCCGGTGAACCTGGTGCAGCTGCACCAGGTGGTGAAAGGTGTGGAGCTGGTGAACCTGGTGCAGCTGCACCAGCTGGTGAAAGGTGTGGAGCTGGTGAACCTGGTGCAGCTGTACCAGTTGATGAATGATGAAGAGGAAGCTTTTGGGGAAGAAGCTCTTCGAATGCTGCTGGAGGATTCAACGCTGTGCGTGGCACCTCAGCAACAACCTGAGTACGCATTGCGGCTTCAGCAACCTCAGCACGCATTGCGGTTCGATGCTCAGGCAGAACAAATGCCGAGGGGGTCAATGGTGTGTCGCTGAAGGGGGACACTGCGGGGGTGACCGTTCCCAAGACATGCGAAGGCGGGGTATCTAAAGTGCCCACTGCAAGTAGTGTAGTAAACATGTGTGGGCTGCTGGCTGGTGATCCTGTTGGAAACAAGGATGAGGCACCGCCACGCGAGGTGGATGGAAGAGGTGAATTGTGAAGTTGGGAGAAGTTGGGTGATGGTAGGAGGTAATCGGTGATGACAGGGACTGGTAGAGATGTAGATGGGATGGGATGGGATGGGATGTAGTGGATGGAATGGATGGTGGTGGTGTTGGTGGTGGATCTGCCGTTGCTGGGGCTTGTTAAGCTGGTGGTGGTGGTGGTGGATCCGCCGTTGCTGGGGCTGGTTCTGCTGGTGGTGGTGGTGGTGGGTCCGCCATTGATGGGGCTGGTGGTGGACCGGCTGAGGCATGGGCGTCGTCGCGGAGTCGCTTGGGCGGAGGTGAAGCCCAATCTTCGTCATCCTCAGTCGACCACTCGTCCGACTGACTCTCGCTCTCCGTCTCGCTCTCCGTCGGCAGGTCCAGCACCTCGTTCACCACATCCTCCAGCTCGGAGTCCTGCAAACGGCGTTTCATGGATTCTCTGTTGTCCCACATGGCAGCTGGCGAATGGCGGCAGGCTGGCGTATGGCGGCAGGCTGGCGTATGGCGGCAGGCAGGAGTTGGCTTATGATGATGAAACCAAGAAAAGGAAATAAAGGAAAAATGTAATTGACGTTGATAGTTGTCATGACGCAAGTTCGCCATCACTGGATCCATATGACGTTGGCATAGTTCACCATGACGTAGTCATAGTTTGGCATTGTCCGATTCCAGATGACGTGAGTATAATGGATTCATGACGGTATAGTTCCCCATTTTGTAATTCAAATGGGGGAACACCATTACGTAGTCATAGTTTGGCATTATAAGAATATATTTATACCTTGGGGCTGTTTGGCCAGACACCCTGGGGAACAGGAACAACACAACAGGGGAACAGGAACAACACAACAGGAAAGGGGACAAGAAAAAACAAATAAATATATATACGGTATATATACAGTATATAAAATAAATAAAATAAAAAATAAAATAAAATAAATAGCCTAAAAACAATAATAAATCAAACAAATAAAAATATAAACAAAATAACAATATAAATATTCGATTATGGGCCTCGCCCTTGCTCTGGACCTAGGGGCTGATCCAATAGACACCCTAAGGAACAGCAAAAAAAAAAAAAAAAATATATATAAACAAAATAGAACTAGAAATACTCGATTATGGGCCTCGTCCTTGCTCTGGACCTAGGGGCTGATCCGATAGATACCCTAAGGAACAATAATAAATCAAACAAAAACAAATATAAACAAAATAACAATATAAATACTCTATTATGGGCCTCGCCCTTGCTCTGGACCTAGGGGCTGATCCGATAGACACCCTAAGGAACAATAATAAATCAAACAAAAACAAATCTAAACAAAATAACAATATAAATACTCGATTATGGGCCTCGCCCTTGCTCTGGACCTAGGGACTGATCCGATAGACACCCTAAGGAACAATAATATATCAAACAAAAATAAATATAAACAAAATAACAATATAAATACTCGATTATGGGCCTCGCCCTTGCTCTGGACCTAGGGGCTGATCCGATAGACACCCTAAGGAACAATAAAAAAAAATAAATATAAACAAAATAAAATTATAAAGACTCGATTATGGGCCTGGCCCTTGCTCTGGACCTAGGGGCTGATCCGATAAGACACCCTAAGGAACAGGAAAACAAAAATATATATATATAAATAAAATAAAAATATAAATAAAATGAAATAAATAAAATAAAATAAATAAAAACAAAAATAAATCAAATATATTAAAATATACACAAAATAACAATATAAAGACTCGATTATGGGCCTCCCCTTTGCTCTGGACCTAGGGGCTGATCCGATAGACACCCTAAGGAAGAGGAATAATAAAACAAAAATATATATAAATGAAATAAAATTATAAATACTCTATTATGGGCCTCGCCCTTGCTCTGGACCTAGGGGCTGATCTGATAGACACCCTTGAGGACAGGAATAAAAAAATAAAATATATATATATATAGGCTATAGCCTATACGATATATATATATAAAATAAATATAATATGCCTAAACATATAAAATATACCAGCCCTGGAGGAAACATTCATGGAGTAGGGACACCCCGCGGGCAAGTAGTTATGGGATTAGGTACTTTACTCAGACATCTGTGGCCATCCAAGGGTTCACTGCTGTATGTAGTGTAGAGTGTCGCATAAAAGTCTTGTCTGTTCTTTGTCAGGCTACTTACTGTGACATAATTTTACTTACCGTGACATTTTTGTATACAAAATTAGTTTATAACTCTCCACACTTCACTGTCAGTTACTTCACTCTAATAAAACTGTGTATTCACTCAAAAATTGCCCAAATTGGGCATACAAAATTGCCAAAAATGGGCAAAACACAACTATATTTCGTAATTACAACTTTATTATATTTCGTAGGTAGTATTTATTGATAAATATATTGGTCTTTCGAGCAAAAATGAAGGTTTTAGGGCAATATATATACGACACACGTATAGCCTAGCTTACATTCGTAATCACAAACCTGACATAATAAGTTAGGAATGTGACTACGAATGCTTACTACACTAACCCTACGAATTATGATATAATTATTGTTATTCACAGTTCACAACACTTCCACTTGGTCCATTCTGGCTGCCTAAACACCACATGGCTGGCCTGGAGGTGAGACGAGATTTAAAGGGCCGGGAACCCTACCTCACAGACTGGCGGCCGGGTCACTACTGGTGAAACAAAGGCCCGCACTCCTCTCCCAGGGACGCTAGGGGATTGCCAGATATTTCCTTTTGTAACTTAGTGAGGTCTAACTTACCAGCCAAAAATGCGTCAAAATCGCGTCATAAACTTATTTTCCATGAATATTTCTAACTTACGGGTGGCATTATAACGCGATTGCGTCATACGACCACTCTTGGGCTGGTGGCATTATGACGCGATCGCGTTGTAAGAATGCGAGAGGGTTAAGATGAGTTGTGGCGGATTATTTAGCATTTTTTTTTAAAGTGGAAAAAGAAACTTTGAAAAGACATTAGCCTAACCTACAATCCCCGGAAAATGTTATTTCTCCCATTATCCAACGATCTTATAACACTCAGATGAAAGTAATTTTCAGAGTAAATATACATTTTTTTTGTTGCCTTTGGATACAGGATGGGTTGAGGGGGGCTTTGCCCCTCCTCAACCCCCCATGACTTATTGAAATCAGCATCTATTTTAACAGCAGGGGGCTTAACCCTTAAAAAGCGGCTCACCACTTAAGTCGTGTTGAAAAAACTGGCAAAAAACGGGTGAAAAAAGGGTGGAAATCGAGTGAAAATGGGTGGGATAGTAATGATCCATACGTCCGACATCTGTGGCCTCCTGGCCCACACTAACTCCAGTTCCCCCACCGCGCGTGAGGATGACAGTGTAACCAATAGTTCGCTAAAAGTGAGCAAGGTAGCAAAATCTGCTAAACTTCCATCTTCGAGGTAACACTGTCAGTGCTCCACAAGTGCTACGTAGCTGTATGTGGCGTCATTGTGTAGCGATTTCCACCTAGTTTTCGGCGCAATACAGTTCCTTTCATACTGATGGTTGAAATAGCAGTCAGAACGGCCCAGAAAGGCCCAAAACGGCCACAGAGCACCCGCTAGAGGAGGGTTAATAAGAGTTTCACTGCCATCAATAGGGAGAATTATAGGGAGCGTGTTTTGTTTTTACCGTACTTTATATAGTGCACATAACATGTATCTCCGGAGGTTGAAACACATTTTAATATGATCTTTGCAACATCCTTATTCTATACTAGACTTCAAATATTGAGAAATTATTAGTGGTAGTTTCGGTAATAAATACCAAATTGAACATCGAAATAACTGTTTGCTATAGGGTTAATATTTGGGGTCATTGTTAGGGTACAGAAAGGATTCATGTGACGTCATAGATAAACACTAAAGACTGTAAGTATAACTGGCATTCTCAACAGTAGAAGAACATTATTTATTTTCATTATTTGTTTTCTAGATATTCTTTCGCCATACATTTTCTAGTGGTTTTAAATAGTTCCTTAGTGCAACTTTGAGTTTCGATATTATTTGACTTTTTAAAACTCGGGAACTGTCCACCCTTATTTGACTTTTTTCCAATATCAACTCCACCAATGAGGGAGATTTTGTGGTAAAAGGCACTATATTAGGTTAGGTAAACTTGGGCTTGCTTATCAACCAAACCTAGGTCGGTTAGGTTAGGTTAAGTTAGATGGGTTAATTTGAGTGAGGTAGAGACAATGTTAGTAACTTATTGTTAGTGTTTGGGTTGGTATTATTTTTTATCATCGTTCTTATCACCAATAACACTCCAAATGAAATTAATTATAGCATGTGATCTTCTCAGGATTTGAACGTAGGATATTTCATACAGAATGTACACGCTCTAACCATTACACCATTAATACCGTCATCTGTACAGCACATATAGTGGATTAACAAAGGGTAGCAAGTAATTGAAAGCGAGGGTGAATTGGGTGTTTCTATTCCACTCAATTATTTGTTTCCAACATTATTCATCTTGCGTTGCTGTACTGTACTTTCAATATCGTGTTTTCTCTCGTAAACTTGTCTAGACTAGGGTTAGGATAGTTTTTTTGGGGTTTCAAACCAGTTTGTTCAGGTATCCGAGCATAGTTGGTTCAGCAGAAGAAGCATTGCCTAGCGTACTGAGCAATGCAACTTCGTGTGTCCAGGCATTTTGACCTCTAAGTCCCTTGAATTTGTTTATGTCGCTCTTTTGGCTTGGGGGGAGACACTCGTTACAGATAGCTTACCTTTTATCTCCTTCATACATCTAGGAAAATATATAGTTGAAGTAGCTCTATCGATACATTTTGCTTTCTAGTATGGATTGACCAAAGTTCCTTTACCATTGAAGATTCAGTCTGACCTGCAGAAGTAATGTGCCATATAGAAGTTAATTTATCATGGTTAGTGTCGGGTAAAGGCAAAGCAAAATGCAAAGAATGTCACTTTAACTACTTCAGCACCATGACGCCTTTTTACCTTTGATTGTTGCAATTTTTTTATTATTTTATGTGTTTTAAGGACCTGTGTTGCTAAGAGGGTTTATTGAGATCGTATTGACCCATTTGAGTCGTACAGGTACAGTCACGGCGGTAAATTGTGGACCAGGGAATAAACCCCTTTCTAGACATCACGCACGTGTAGCGCATCCGAACACAGTCTACACTCAGTGAAACTGGGTAGTTTAAACTGCTAGGCCCAGCCCACTACTGGGTCGCCAGTCAGTTGGCAGAACAAATTTATTAGAACGATGGTTTAGACACCCACACACACTTCATTATATGCGTTTAGACAGAGTGTGTATAAGCCACACATATATTAAGTACCGGATAGAGTGTCAATTTGACGTTATATACCGTAGGTATGCCAAGTTATACATTTAATATTATTTACAGTAGAGACGGTTTTAGTAATGTATTGACTATGTTATGTTCAGGCATGTAACGGAATAGGTATTAATTAAGATGAACACCAGGGTTATGTTCAATACCCACGTCACTTGCATAATGCTTACTGTAGTTAGGTATTAACCCGTTCTGTGCAATTAACTTCCGTTTTATATTATTCCAATTACCATTAGACAATATTATTCAGCTTAGGAAGGATATCTACCAAATAAAAGGTTATAAATGATCAAAATTAATCCTTATAGCTACCACTGATAGTTCCAAAGCTGCATAAAATCGTTTAAATATAACTACTATAAAATAGAACAGACGTCTCCCGTACTTAAAGGGTTATAGTCCCTACCTACGGATAATTTGTTATAGAGACAAATAAAAGCGAATGACGAAATACAATTTTGTTATAGAGACGAATACAAGCGAATGCCGAAATACAATAGTGGTATTATGTAAACTACCAAAAATTGCAAGTTTTCTGACCTCGTTTATTATAAATTAGTGCCATTACATATGTTTTATAATTAATTATACAGAGAGAGAGAGAAAGAGAGAGTAAAATGTACCAACACAAACCAAGATTAATTTTAAGAGACAGGGCTTCTCAAATGAGACTCCAGACTTGATTGTTCTGCTTAGCCGGTTAGACGATACTCAATTAAGGCCTCATATCCTCTGAAGTCCTATTTTTAACCAACTATCACTAACATTACCGCTTTCCAATTGTAAGGTTAATTGTCATATATGGCTGCCACATGAAATATGTATACGATCTGTGTAAACGAGATTAATGTATTCCTTGAAATGTATAATAATGGTGTAATTTATGCACAATTATTGTATTATTAGTTAAAATAATTAATTGAAATAGGGCTTAGTCTCATGGTTTAGTGCTGGATTATTAAGCCAGCATATGGCAATGGGCAATTCAAACCCGGAGTCTCTGTTCGAGAACTCTAGTTCCTTTTTGTAATTTGTATTCGGCGAAGGATAAATGCATATGGAGAATCACTTATATTGTTTTGCTAATTACTTCCATATCCCCGGGTTGTCTCAGTTCAATTGTTAGGTGATACGTTGTGTAGCGGTCGTAAAACTGTCCATTACCTGCTGTCACGTGAGTCTATTGTAAACAAGTAAATTGACCTACGGTACGATATCACCATTTGTTTTTATTTTTACTTAAATGTAGTTACTTTATTATTATACTAGAAATATTTTATTATTGTATAATCATCGTCATCATCAGTCTTAGTCTACTACAAGACGAAGGCCTTTCCCAAACGTGTTTACTCTAGCTGGTCAGATGTAACCCGTTTCATCCTAATTTTACAAACTTTCCGATCTCATTCCTCTATCTGGTTCTCTGTCTATCCCTTCCTCTAGCTCCATCTCTAGAATTTCATATCGTTGCTGTTTTTGTCCATCTGTTAAAACATTGTCTAAATATATGATACCCAAGCCCATTTTCTTTTATTTTTTACAGTAATGCGATTATCTTTTATTTTTGTTTGTTCTCTTATCCAAGAGTCTCTCTTCTTGTTTCTCCAATTTATGCCTAACATTAGCCTCTCCGTTTCTTTATATACTTTACAAATTTTGTGTTCAGGAAACCTTGTGTGCTCCAAGTTTCTGATTCATAAATTAGTACAGCAAGGACACATTGGTTGTATACTTTTATCTCTAATGTAAGGGGTAACTTGCTTTTCATAATAGAACTGCGCCTAATAAATGCGCTCCATTCCATATACAGTATATTCTTGGTTTGGTTTCTCTAGAGTGATCTGAATTAGTTTTGTATAGCCTGGCCTAAGTATATATATTCTTTCATTGAAACTGGCCCATCAACCTCTACCTTAATGTGTTGTGTTTGCCCATGATCATTCAACATACTCTTGGGTATCTGTCTATAAATTGGCAGCACTATTATAAAGCTTTCTCTGTTTATATCATCAATCATGTGTTGTAACTCTTCCCTAAGCCGTTAGGAAGAACTTTGTCATCAGTGAATCGGAGATTGCTTAGGTGTTAACTTTGTATTCCTTTATTGTCCCATTCAAGATTCCTAAATATGTCTTCCAAACACGCGTGAACAGATTGGATATTGTATTATGTAGTCTACCAAATTCTGGAGTTTCAATACACGTTATAGTCTGATAATTTGTATAACATACAGTAGCATTTCAACTGTAAGGAACCACAACACAAAATCATAATAAAATAATCCTAATTATCGTTTAGTTTACGATGTTACCTTTACATATGCAACTGGGTATAGGCGGAGCTTATTAACTATCAATGCACTTGTTTCACTGGAGTCGTACCCGCTGGACCACCAAAGACGGAGATTGTTCGAACCTACTGCCAAAGTGTGGCTAGGACTTTGGCATGCCCCTGGTCTACGACTTACCGCCGTGATTGTACATTACAAACTAAAGAAAATCGGCTAATGGTAACCAAAATATGATGAACATTACATAATGGGGGTGAAGGGCTTGAGAGAGTATTTTTAGAATCCTTGTTCAAAGGAAAGGGAAGGATCGATTACATTTTATACACGGGTAACGAAAATTAATAAGTTCGGAACCAAATCTGGAAGATTGAAATTAAGCATACCACTAGCAGAACCTTACTTGAAGAGGATAATTTAAGACCCCCCACACCGACGCAACAAAAGGAACAAGTTATCTGGCCAGACAGAAGGTGGCGGGCACAATGGTATTCACAACCCCGGCTCGTTATTCATGCGGAGAACTCGCCAGGGGTCTACCTCGGCTTCCTTTCTGGTCTTAACCCCTTCTGTACCGGCGACGTCTTTTTTGTTTTATTCTAGCTATATTTAGACGAGTTTGTGCAGTTTAAGAAGGTTTTGTGGTCGTAAAAAAGGTTAACCGAGTTAATTTGAATCCTGTTAATTGCTGGAGGCCCTTAATATGTGATTATATTCGTCTAACAGTAGTCATTATGAAGTTAAAAGGAAGTCACCTTTACTGAATGGGTTAAGGGGGAGGAGGAGTGGCAAGTTACGGTAGTCTGCCACTCTCCACTCCTGCTTGTTCATTGGTTACTGCAGGAGATGTTGTACTGTATGTATGTATAATATACTCAGGCACATACCCCATAGCTAGGGGTGGCCGACTCGAAACAGCCCGAACAGGAACAACAACATATGATAAATATAGAAAATTCACACGTCTAGGTAGCCCAGGAGAAGACCCAGAGACGAAGGACAGGAGATGTTAAATTTCGTTATTCTAAACAAAATTGCAGTTATAATTATTACAATTTGTATTATGTTAGGGATTGAGGAAATCAACAAAATGAGTTTATGTTCATAGGTGATTGGAGGTGCAAATATTTTCAAAATCATCATCTGAATTGATATACACATATGGTTGACTATTCCCATACGCAGTCTGCATATTGATCCATAAAATATAAGCTTAACCCTTACAGTACCGACGACGTCTTTTTATTTTATTTTAGCTTATTTAAACGATTTCATGGAGCTCAGGAGAGATATATGGTAGCTAAAAGGCTGCATTGGGATAGTCTGTAGCCTTTTAATGGGCAGACGTATGTCCTAAGCTGTATGACATAATCTAATAATTGACAGAATATGATCAACAAGGATGTCACCGGTACTGAATGGGTTAATAATAAATACGGCATTTTAAGAAATCTCCATTTTACAATAATAAGTGAATTTTTTGATAGATTATCACCGTGTTGTGTGTCATATTTGGCAAATCAAAAGATTAATATACAACAAAGGTATACAATATCAGAATTGCAAGATGAAATGTGAAGAGGAAAGTAAAAATGTGCGAAAAAAAAGTGGATGAAATTATTTATTAGTACCAATGAATAACCACTACATCTACTTTTTAGTTTTCTTTGTGTTTCCTTCCTCTATACAGTATGTTGTCTGTTAAAAAATACTTAGCAAATCGTGAAGTAGCAGGAGCAGGGTAAAATAGTGTTGGCTACAATTACCTTCCTATAATCCCTCACCAGGCAGACAACCAACACCGATAGTTCTCTGTAGGCACGTAACAACAACCACTGACTTAAACCACCTCTGCCTGTCTTTCCTTTTTGTTCCTTCTCTCGCGTATTCTCTCTCTCTCTCTCTCCCTCTCCTCTCTCCTCTCTCATCTCTCATCTCTCTCCTCTCACCTCCCTCCCTCTCTCTCTCAGATTGATCCAAAGTAGTACTCAAATACGTACCGCATTTGTTGTAGTCCATGTGTTTTATCACGTGCATACAGACACACGTCAGCCGTTGAAAAATGTGGTAGGGCCTGGATGTTATTACAGCATACACAGTGTAATTAAATCATTAATGGACAGATCTTTACCTCATCGTTCACTAGGGTTGGATTATCATGACATCAATTAGGAGGGTTTTACAGTTGAGCTGCTGTGGCCTCACTTGTGGTGCTCGGTCAATCTCGTTTTGTAACCCACTTATGAACATTCGGACATATGGCCCTCCCGTGTTTCGTGTGATCGATTTTTTACAGTTGTATGTATTTATGTATAATACTCCGGCTCATACCCCATAGCTGGAGGTGGCCGACTCGAGACAAAGCTCGAACAGAATAAACAAAATAAAAACATAAAATAAAAAATGCACACATCTAGGTCGCCCAAAAGATCCAGAGACCAAGGCCCATTTGGGTCCCCAGCAAAAGACTCCCAGGTCCCAGACCTCATGGAGAGGTTACAGTCACAGCAGGCAGACGCACAGCGGAGCACCCAACAATTCCTGCCCACATCACTTCCAAGCATGGCCCTTCATATACACCAGCTCCCTGGGCCAGGCGCCTGATGGACTATTAACTAGTCCAACTGGAGCTCAAACCCCACTCCCTACTACTGTGTTATCTCTCATCTATTCACAAGCATTCTCCATTCATTCCTATTCATTATTACTTATTTTGCCTGTTTTTCAGTTATCTCTCTATCGTCCAATTCTTTTATCACACCATCTCTCTATCTCCTCCGAGGTTTCTCCTCTCAGTGTATTTCCCCTTGTTTCTGACTCATATATTCTCTTTGTAAGCCTTTCTTTACAGTTACCAAGATATAAACCTGGGATAAATGCGGTAGAGAGCTCCTAGTATCTAACTACCTTAGCAAATTAATGCATAGTACGTATTAATGAAAATAAGTTATATTACCACTTGGAAGATCAGTATTACATGACGGTAAATATCTACTCATTATTAAACTATATACTGTATGTGCCAATGAGAGCACTGAATTATGTCACTCATTTGCGGCACTTGTAGCAGGTTCATGTCTTGGCAACTGTATATGCTTGCAGTACCAGCTCAACATTTTGTTACCGTGATATATTGGTTGTGCTTATTAAGATCCACTTACTTAGGTAAAGTTGAGTTTGGCTACGATGACTATTTAAAACTTGTTCTGCTAATGTATGAAGGAGACAAAAGGCAAGTTGAGTCGAGCTAAATTATTATTATTATTTATTTTTTTATTTTGTTTTGTTTTACAGTATTGGAGAAGGTGCAATATTGTATGTACACATTCCCCGTTATTGATGTATATAATAAAGTCACGGCCGGGCCACAAATCCTTTCATAATTCACAGATGTGACAACTTTTCACATCGCACCATTATGGGAAGAAGTAAATAGAATATAATCTCATACAGTTTACTGTTGATTCCAGTAATGCAACATTATTTGTTGGGTTCGGTCAGTTTTCGAATGATTCTTAATGAGAATTTCGGCTACTGAGTTGTATTCCTTTGGGATATTTGCCAATACCATTAAAAAAGTCAATAATGTTACCACAAAAGAGGTGACCATAAAACTATTAAGATAAATATTTGTGCATGATGGCCCCCAGTATCAGTACCAGGTTGTTGTTGTTGTTGTTGCTGTTCCTCAGGCTGTCTGGCCGAGCAGCCCCAAGGTCCCGAGCAAGGCCAAGGCCATAACCGAGCGCCCCCACAGAACCCTCCCAGCTTACCACTAATAATGCCTAGGTGACCGAAGCCACTCAAAGGCGGGGAGCTGAGGAGGGTGCGGAAACGCCCGGGAAACAAAAGCCCCACCCAAGGCCCTGTGCCCCTCAGCAATTATAAAGGGAAAGTTGAGGGGCAAAGGAAAAATGTGACGCTTTGGCTCCCAATCTGCCAGGGTTGGCAGTAGGGAGGTCAATCCACGGAAAAGACGCCGTCACTTGAGATCTAGAAAATATATAAGTAAAAGGAACAGTCAGAGTAAGCTATGGGTATGACAGAGAACGCTCAACTCTCATTCTGATAGACCAGCCCATCAGTACCAGGTAGACAATATGGCTGTCGATGAGAGTAAATCAGTCTACATATTGGACCCCAGTGCAAGGTAGACAATATGGCTGTCGATGAGAGCAAATCAGTCAACATAATGGTTCCCAGTGCAAGGTATACAATATGGCTGCCGGTGAGAGTAAATGAGTCTGCATAATGGTCCCCAGTGTAAGGTAAACAATATGGCTGCCGGTGATGGTCCCCAGTGCAAAATAGATATTATGCTAGAACAAATCTGGATATTGGTGAGTTCTGCTATCGGGGAGAAGTTAAGCAGTCTATATATATACAGGTATATACAGTACATACAAAGCACAAGACAAGTTATACAAGAGGTACAGAACGACACTTTTATTTATACACAAATAATATGGTTTCACGCAAAATACTATGAGATATACAATGCTTAACAATCATACATAAGCTCACAAAGGAAAGATGTAATTACAGTTTCCTTTAGTTAACGCTTGCGTGCTTTAACATGAAACTCGTGATCCACTACTAACGGGCATGAATATGTTTATGGAATTATATCTTTACGCGAGGTCTTAAATTGAATCAAACTTTATTTATAAACACCGTGAGATAGACATATTTCCTTCATACAATTGGCAATGATGAGTTTGAGTGTATATTTTATTGGTTTTCAGAAATTGAGTTTAACGTAGTTAGCCTGCCTCATCGATATGAAAAGTATGTTTCTCCAGTCGTTCAACTAAATTATTATTTTCGCAAGGACTGATAATAGTATATATACTGTATATATATATATATATATATATATATATATATAAATATATATGTGTGTGTGGAAATCACTAATGATAAAGTGTGTGCGGCGGGTGTTGTATAATTTCAAGAGTTAATTTCCTACTATATACTATCTTAATTTACGTTGATACTAGTGTTCAATCGCAAACTTACAGTACTTATAATAGGGGAGGCAAGGGCAGTGCATGTTTTGTGTATTTCTGCAGGGAGAAAATACTTTAAATGCAAAATAGGGACTCTAAGGATCGGTTCACACCAAGCCCGGAACCAGACATATTCCGACGCAAATTTGCTCTATCGGTTGCATCAGACAAAAAACGACATGGAGTCCCTCGTTGCATTACCTTACATTTTGTGTCAGCCTTTCAAACTGGCTCACCAGATTATGTCTGATATAATCTGGTGTAGTAGTGTGAAAGGCAAGCTCGTAATGTGAAGTTATTCCGTGTCGTTTTTTTCTGATGTACCGGTAAGTGATTGCATTTTTTTTGTGTCGGAATATGTCTGCTTCTGGGATTGGTGTGAACCGACCCTCACAGTTAGAGACACACTTCAGGATAATTATCTACTGCACTTTAGTAACTTTCCTGGTGTCGTGGGTGACTATTCACTTTGTACTGGTGATAGCCTTCTAGGTCGGCTCTTGGCTTCAGTTGGTGTTCTATTAGGCCTCGACTTCTTGGCTTGGCAAACTTCAGAATCTCTTCTATCATCTTCGCCTATGCTAGGTCTCGAACCACTAGCTTTGCAAGGTATCGGACCACAAGTAAGGGAAGGTGTAGAGGTGAATCTCTGTTGTCGTAATTCCGGTCTATGAGCCGGTGTAGCAGGAAATTTTTCCCCCCTGACTGAAGTTCCCCCCGGGAAAAGTAGCCTAGGCTCAATTTCCCCCCGGGAAAAGTGGCCTGGGCTGTTTTGTCCCGGGGGGGGGGGGGGGGGGAATTTCAGACCTAGAATATTTTTCCCCCCTCTTGGCCATTTTTCCCCCCTTATATAGGAACCATTAGTTGACATAATGACTTTATTGAATGACTGTTTAACCTAACCTAAACCTAAACCTAACCTAACCAAAGGTTATGTTAGTAATTGTGTTGTGATGGTCGAGCCATTGTTTGATGTTTCAGTCATGTTAAAGTCATTGATACACTTACCATATAACCGGGTGGGTGGGGGAAATTTTGGCCAAGAGGGGGGAATAATATCCTAGGCCAAAATTCCACCCGGAGGAAATCTATCCTGGGCCAGATTTCCCCCAGGGGAAATTTCGGACGGGGGGAAAAGCAGACTGGTACACCGGAAGGTAAGCTTTTAGCCTCACAGTTACCACTTGTTGCACTGTTATTGGTTTTGAACATAACGTATGTATCGCTAGAATACTTGGCAGGTTCAGTTTTTAAACCTGAAGAGCTAGTATCGTACTTAACAGTGCTAGTGTCGAAGTTAGCAGGACTATTCTCGTACCTAGTAGTAGGGCAGTCTTCAGACCTGGGCAGGCTAGTATCATACCTAGCAGAATTATTGATGCTAGGTTGGTGCACATAGTCCGTCATTTATCTGCATTGTTTTATTGATATAGTTTGCAGCCTAGAAGGGCTCTCCCTAAACTTTGTGGTGATTTTGGCGGTTATTGACGGCATGTTGTTTTGATGTTGGCTGGCATGGGAGCTGCTGCGCACGTAAAGGGAACACTGGACCCTCTCACGTGATGTCTTCTGTGTCCTGTTCTGGTGGCGGGTGTGGTGTAGAATGAAGCTATCTACAGTATATAACAGGAAACAATATGACTCTTGGTGAGAGTATAATGTGTGTGCATAATGAACCACAGTGCCAGGTAGCCAATATGGTTGACGGTGAGAGTAAATGTGTCTGCATAATGATCCCCAGTGCCAGGTAGACAATATGTCTGCCAGTTAGAGTAAATCAGTCCCTGCTCACCGCAGCTTAATGTCACTGATTGGCTGCGTGGCTATATTTGCATGTTATAAGCCGCTCTCGCCTCCTCACTCTCCTGCCCAATGAAGCGAGAGAAGTGGCTTACCTTTTTGGCTTAGTTTTTAAGTCTATTGTGAATGTACTCCTATTGGCTACTATAGTTGTTTTACTTTCAGCTGAGGGTTAATTGGCATGACCTCATTATGGTTACTGGGCTATTATTAACATTTTGTACCGAATTATGGTGTTATATAAATGTTTGGTATTCATGTGAAGCAGATACAGTAGTTTACTATATGTCCACTAAGTTTCAAAATATCAGTTGCTATGGGGTTGAATTTGCCATCAGCTAGAACAAAATACACTATAGTTAGATTGGTCGTTTTGTTACAGTATTCGATTACAGTACATGGTAACTGTATTATTGTTGCAACTGCATTAACTAATCTTTCCATTGTTAATGAATTCAGAATGATTACTTATTACTTTCATAAGGTTTATTAAAATGTAATAGTTTTCTTTAATTATATAAGTTTGGCATTACATGATGGTCGCGGTAGTTTTGCAACTGCTTGCATATTGCAGGTTTAGATCAGTGCGTTTTTCTTTCGTGTTTGTATGCAAATTGTTTTCGCTTTAATGCTTGCAAAAAACTATTATAAGCTAATAATTTCATTGATTTGGCTAGTTGACAGAATATATATATATTATTTTGATTATTTACAATTAATCGAGTAGAAATATCGGTATCTAGTATGAAATAATCCATTAACCCATAATGTATCGGCGATGACTTTTTAATTCTATTTTAGCTATATTTAAACGATTGTGTGCAGTTTAAGAAGGATCTGTGGTAGTAAAAGGATTATGTGAGATAGTTGGAAGCTTGTTAATTGCTTGAAACCCTTTTATAACTACATACAGTCGTCTAATAGTAGCCAGAGTAAAGTTAAAAGGACGGCATCGGTACTGAAAGGGTAAAGAGTGGTAATATGTGGATCATCCAAATTTGTTGGAGCAGAACCGGAAATACATGCCTGTAATAAAGGACTTTTATATTAATTGGATTACTTAAGGGGAGGCTTTTCTTCTGGACTCCCTGCTCCCAAATAAGTGTTGAGATTTTAGTTATTTGTCCCATTAGTTTGGCGATTCGAAGACCTTTCGCCTCATTATTCTATAAAAAGTAAGACCTTTCATGCATTTAGGTGTCGATTTTTTCCTGGCGAGTGATAGCGACCCTATAGCTTAGGAAGAACCGGCCATTGGCCTACATATTTTTCCATCCAAAATGTGTACAAATTTATCTAGAAGGGGGATTTTTTTTGTTTTTTTTGTTTTTGTATTATAGTTTGATGGATGTCTAGGGAAGAAATTATGAAAATAATAGATACATTATTAAATCGACCAATAAATAAACTCTTCCTCCCCTAAGAGAGTGTAAAGAGCAAAGCGGATGGAAGGGAATTGTGTGGAAGACCAAGAGTGAGGTGAACGGATAAGGTACAAGAATAACCTTACACGGAGAGAAAGGGTGTCTGATGTTAAGCTATACTCTATTCAGTATAGGTAGGCCAAGAACCCTGACCTTTAGCCTCTGTAACTCGAAAAGGGTAGAGCAAATGGGCTGTAAATGTCCACACCTATTCCCTGTCGAACTTTTCCCAAATGGTGAAAGTACTATACCCTGTTCCAAGTAGGTGGGCCAGAAGTTGTGATCCCTATCCTCTGTCACTTTAAAAGTGGTAAAACATATGGGCTGTATATTGCCAAACCTATTCCCTGGCTAGCCCTTCCCAAATTATAGAGATATTAGTTTAATTATTCTAGTCGTTTTGAATTCTAGAGGCTAGTGGTCAAGAGTTTTGGCCTACTTATTTGGAACAGGGTATAGCTTGATTACGCAAATATATATATTTTTTTAGTTATAGAGGTTTGGGGTCAAGAGTTTTAGCCGACTTATTTGGAACAGGGTATAGCTTTATTACTCTAGTGGTTTTTTAGTTATAGAAGTTAAAGGTCACGATTTGTGTCCACCTATTAGTCGTTTTTTAGTTATAGAAGTTAAAGGTCACGATTTGTGTCCACCTATTAGTCGTTTTTTAGTTATAGAAGTTAAAGGTCACGATTTGTGTCCACCTATTAGTCGTTTTTTAGTTATAGAAGTTAAAGGTCACGATTTGTGTCCACCTATTAGTCGTTTTTTAGTTATAGAAGTTAAAGGCCACGATTTGTGTCCACCTATTAGTCGTTTTTTAGTTATAGAAGTTAAAGGTCACGATTTGTGTCCACCTATTAGTCGTTTTTTAGTTATAGAAGTTAAAGGTCACGATTTGTGTCCACCTATTAGTCGTTTTTTAGTTATAGAAGTTAAAGGTCACGATTTGTGTCCACCTATTAGTCGTTTTTTAGTTATAGAAGTTAAAGGTCACGATTTGTGTCCACCTATTAGTCGTTTTTTAGTTATAGAAGTTAAAGGTCACGATTTGTGTCCACCTCTTAGTCGTTGTTTAGTTATAGAAGTTAAAGGTCACGATTTGTGTCCACCTATTAGTCGTTTTTTAGTTATAGAAGTTAAAGGTCACGATTTGTGTCCACCTATTAGTCGTTTTTTAGTTATAGAAGTTAAAGGTCACGATTTGTGTCCACCTATTAGTCGTTTTTTAGTTATAGAATTTAAAGGTCACGATTTGTGTCCACCTATTAGTCGTTTTTTAGTTATAGAAGTTAAAGGTCACGATTTGTGTCCACCTATTAGTCGTTTTTTAGTTATAGAAGTTAAAGGTCACGATTTGTGTCCACCTATTAGTCGTTTTTTAGTTATAGAAGTTAAAGGTCACGATTTGTGTCCACCTATTAGTCGTTTTTTAGTTATAGAAGTTAAAGGTCACGATTTGTGTCCACCTATTAGTCGTTTTTTAGTTATAGAAGTTAAAGGTCACGATTTGTGTCCACCTATTAGTCGTTTTTTAGTTATAGAAGTTAAAGGTCACGATTTGTGTCCACCTATTAGTCGTTTTTTAGTTATAGAAGTTAAAGGTCACGATTTGTGTCCACCTATTAGTCGTTTTTTAGTTATAGAAGTTAAAGGTCACGATTTGTGTCCACCTATTAGTCGTTTTTTAGTTATAGAATTAAAGGTCACGATTTGTGTCCACCTATTAGTCGTTTTTTTAGTTATAGAAGTTAAAGGTCACGATTTGTGTCCACCTATTAGTCGTTTTTTAGTTATAGAAGTTAAAGGTCACGATTTGTGTCCACCTATTAGTCGTTTTTTAGTTATAGAAGTTAAAGGTCACGATTTGTGTCCACCTATTAGTCGTTATTTAGTTATAGAAGTTAAAGGTCACGATTTGTGTCCACCTATTAGTCGTTTTTTAGTTATAGAAGTTAAAGGTCACGAATTGTGTCCACCTATTAGTCGTTTTTTAGTTATAGAAGTTAAAGGTCACGATTTGTGTCCACCTATTAGTCGTTTTTCGAGTTATAGAGATTTGGGGTCAAGAGTTTTAGACGACTTATGTGGAACAGGGGATAGCTTCATTACTCTACTCGTTTTGTTTAGTTATGGAGGTTAGGGTTCACGATTTTTGGCCCAATTATGATGATCAGGATATAGGTTGTTGTTGGCTTAACCCCTTCACCGCCATTACTTAATTTTTATCATATTCTAGTTACCATTAGACAATTTTCTTTAGTTTGCAATCTACCTGTACGACTCAAATGGGTTACACGATCTCAACGAACACTCTTAGTAACACATATCCTTCTTAAATTGCATACAACTATCTAAGTTTAGCCGGAATCGAAGGTAAAAAGGCGTCCTGGTACTGAAGGGGTTAAGAGGGGATGGGCGTATTGATTTGGTTATACTGTATATTTATCTCTGTATAGTTTGGTTATACTGTATATTTATCTCTGTATAGTTTGGTTATACTGTATATTTATCTCTGTATAGTTTGGTTATACTGTATATTTATCTCTGTATAGTTTGGTTATACTGTATATTTTTCTCTGTATAGTTATAATAGTTTGGTTTGTATATTTATCTCTGTATAGTTTGGTTATACTGTATATTTATCTCTGTATAGTTGGTTTTTATCTCTGTATAGTTTGGTTATACTGTATATTTATCTCTGTATAGTTTGGTTATACTGTATATTTATCTCTGTATAGTTGGTTATACTGTATATTTATCTCTCTATAGTTGGTTATACTGTATATTTATCTCTGTATAGTTTGGTTATACTGTATATTTATCTCTGTATAGTTTGGTTATACTGTATATATCTCTGTATAGTTGTTATACTGTATATTATCTCTCTATAGTTTGGTTATACTGTATATTTATCTATTATACTGTATATTTATCTCTGTATCTGTATAGTTTGGTTATACTGTATATTATCTCTGTATAGTTTGGTTATACTGTATATTTATCTCTGTATAGTTTGGTTATACTGTATATTTATCTCTGTATAGTTTGGTTATACTGTATATTTATCTCTGTATAGTTTGGTTATACTTTATATTTATCTCTGTATAGTTTGGTTATACTGTATATTTATCTCTGTATAGTTTGGTTATACTGTATATTTATCTCTGTATAGTTTGGTTATACTGTATATTTATCTCTGTATAGTTTGGTTATACTGTATATTTATCTCTGTATAGTTTGGTTATACTGTATATTTATCTCTGTATAGTTTGGTTATACTGTATATTTATCTCTGTATAGTTTGGTTATACTGTATATTTATCTCTGTATAGTTTGGTTATACTGTATATTTATCTCTGTATAGTTTGGTTATACTGTATATTTATCTCTGTATAGTTTGGTTATACTGTATATTTATCTCTGTATAGTTTGGTTATACTGTATATTTATCTCTGTATAGTTTGGTTATACTGTATATTTATCTCTGTATAGTTTGGTTATACTGTATATTTATCTCTGTATAGTTTGGTTATACTGTATATTTATCTCTGTATAGTTTGGTTATACTGTATATTTATCTCTGTATAGTTTGGTTATACTGTATATTTATCTCTGTATAGTTTGGTTATACTGTATATTTATCTCTGTATAGTTTGGTTATACTGTATATTTATCTCTGTATAGTTTGGTTATACTGTATATTTATCTCTGTATAGTTTGGTTATACTGTATATTTATCTCTGTATAGTTTGGTTATACTGTATATTTATCTCTGTATAGTTTGGTTATACTGTATATTTATCTCTGTATAGTTTGGTTATACTGTATATTTATCTCTGTATAGTTTGGTTATACTGTATATTTATCTCTGTATAGTTTGGTTATACTGTATATTTATCTCTGTATAGTTTGGTTATACTGTATATTTATCTCTGTATAGTTTGGTTATACTGTATATTTATCTCTGTATAGTTTGGTTATACTGTATATTTATCTCTGTATAGTTTGGTTATACTGTATATTTATCTCTGTATAGTTTGGTTATACTGTATATTTATCTCTGTATAGTTTGGTTATACTGTATATTTATCTCTGTATAGTTTGGTTATACTGTATATTTATCTCTGTATAGTTTGGTTATACTGTATATTTATCTCTGTATAGTTTGGTTATACTGTATATTTATCTCTGTATAGTTTGTTTATACTGTATATTTATCTCTGTATAGTTTGTTTAGTTTCCAACCTAGATCTCCATCAAGTATAACAAAAACACCCCCTAAGACCTGACCTCCTACAAGATAAACTTTTACATTTTTCACTACAGAAATGTGTCGGCTGAAGGCCGGTTCCTCCTATAATACCGGCTCGTTATCGATCGCCAGGAAAAAATCTACATATAAATTGCACGAAAACTCTTAATATTGGCAAAAAATGGGACGAAAGGTCTTGATGACAAATTAATGGAACAAACGTCTTAAAATCTTAATACTAATGGGGCTAAGCAATGAGGGACAAGGGGGCCAGAAACACTAACCATCTCCCCTTAAAGGCCCTGTCTTGGCCACCCATGGGAACCTAGTTAGGGCGTCAGGTAGGTAGTCATTGAATTTATAGACACGCTCGATAATTTAATAAAGTTTATCTACTATTGTTAAATATTTATACTTCTTATCGTGTTCAAATTATTAGGATATATTTTTGTATGTGTATGTCTTCACCTTCTCTCTCTCTCTCTCTCTCTCTCTCTCTCTCTCTCTCTCTCTCTCTCTCTCTCTCTCTCTCTCTCTCTCTCTCTCTCACACACACAGTATAACCAGGTTTCCCTATTGTCCTCACCAACGTCTGTTCCCTACCAATTAGCTGGGTTTATTGTATTGATGGACTACATGCCGGTCGTCTGAAGCCTTGATTCATTGGCTCCAGCATTATCTTGGTTTCAGGTGGTCATCGATTGTTTGTGAAGGTGTCTGCCGGCATTAACCATTTCATGATCCAATACGCGTTTCGTTTCTATTTTCTGGATATTATTAGAAGATTTTATTCAGATTAGGAAAGATATGTGGAAGTCAGGGTTAATTAGGATAGTTCTTACCCTATTAATTTAGATCCTTCCCAAGCTGCATAACATAGTCTACTGATAGCAAAAATATACTGTCAAAACGCGGCATGATCCTCAAAGGGTTAACATCTCACTTTATCTTTCAGTAAAGCGATAATGGTGGCTTATTGATCTGCATGCTGTTGTTTTGTAATGTGTATTCGCACTCGGGACGTACTGGATGGTAATACACTTATTTTTGCGTTGCATTTTTGAGAGTCACAAAAATTAAGTCTTTTATAGCGTTTCTTTATCAAGATTTAGATATTACTATTTGTCTTCGAACAGATCGCTCGTGGTAATTGGGTTAGAAATGTATGTTTATTACCATATTGAAATGCTAAATTCTTCAGTGTATACCATTCACCTTTCAGAAGACGATATTAGGGTGACCGGTCAACTCAACCAGTAGATCATTTCAACCAGTAGCTCTCAACCAGTACCAAATCAACCAATACGGTTAGGTTAGGTTAGGTTAGGTCAGGTCAGTACTATATTTTGGCACTGGTTTGGTTGGTTTGGGTTAATTTGGCACTGGTTGAGAGCTACTGGTTGAAATGGTCTAATGGTTGAGATGACATGGAATATTATGACATATTAGCTATGCAGTGTTTCTTTGAGTCAAGGTGTTTACCTTGTGTTAGGCTAAAATTTAGTGGTTCAGTAGTAATGACTTATAGATGGGTAAAGGACAGTTCTTCCTTCTCTGACTGTACACAATATTGACCAACGTAAATCAGTGTACTTTGCGGTATTAATGAGGCTGAACCTTCATTTAGCCCAGAAGTCAAAATTTCAAATTTTGTTGTTCTTTTTCTAAAATGGTTCTTTCAACATAGGAGAATAGCATAGGAGGGAAAAAAAAAAACATATCGCATCCATAACCCCCCAGAACGGGGTCCCCCCCCCCCAATTCCCCCCCCCCACCCTGCCCCCAATCAACAATTTGTTTTCCCTTCAGCCCATTTTTTATTTTTTTTGTCTAAAAGGTTTCTGTAAACAATATAAACTATCATATGAGGGCATAAACACCCATATGACATCCCTAGCCCCCCCCCCCCCCCTGGCCCCCAATATCATGGACTTTGTTAAAAAAAAATGATATCAAGATTGTAAAGCCAATGCAACAAGATGTTTTACATGAGTATGCCATATAACTTGGTTTCCTCTAACAGCTTAGTAATAGAACACATCTCTGGAAGGAGTAACTTGGTTATTTTCCCCAAAATTATCTCCACAATGATTGATTATATAAAGATTTGCAATTTCCAGAGATCATAATATTGGCAACTTCCAAGTGAAACTACACTTTTTTTGATATTGCCCAAATTCATTCCTCTTCTACACACTATATATAGGACTATATAGCAACGGTGGAGCATGACCATAATGGCCATCCCCCCAATATTTTCCGAGATTCGACCTTTTTCATGTCGAAATTTGCTCTACCCCAAAAATATATATATATTATATATTTTTTTTCAACACCTTCTATTATTCAATATGGGAAAACGAGCACGCTACGTTGTAGGGGATGCTTGTAGGATGCGCCATAAAAAAATTGCGGGAAATTTTAACAATTTTCAATGTGTAGAATGATTTTTAATATAGTGAAATGAAATTCGCGTGCGCGCGCGTGCGCACGCACATAGAGAACTCATTTTTTTTCAGCGAGTCCTAGTATTTCCATTGGTATTAAGATGGTATAATGCCAGAAACAAAATCTCTTATACAGGGTGAATTTGAGGTGTAAGGTTCAGCCTGGCCTTAAATTAAGGTAACTTGCGTGTCCATTTCTGATGAAAACAAATATTATGTTTTCTCGGTAGATATTTTGTTATTGATTAAATATTTATATTGGCAAGAATAATAAGGGGCTCGATTGAACGACGCAATCATATTTGAACGCCATTATATTGCATTGCCGTGTCAACTGATTGTCCTTGGTATTATGCAACATACTGCAGTAATCAAACTAGCGCAATTGTGTTCTATAAAAATAATGTCCATCTGCTTTTCATGACTAATCTTCTACTGTTAACTAGCTACTGTGCTTTGGATTGTTGCCTCTTTAAGGGGGTAGTGCTTGGTTTTTGGTCTATGTATTTATGTTATTTAATTAGTTTTGAGTTTCCTCGCTAGACCTCCATAACAATACCCCTTAGACCCCCTTTCAGGATAAATTTGTACATTTTACGGTAGAAAAGTGTCCCAGCCGAAGGCCAGTTCCTTCTAAAATTACAGGCTCACTATCGTTCGCCAGGAAAAAAATAGACACCTAAATAGCACGAAAGGTCTTAATATGGACAACAAAATGGGGAGAAAGGTCTTAAAATTGACAAACTAACTGAACAAATATCTTAAAATCTCAAAACTATTATGCTAAAAATGAGGGAGAAGGGGTCCAGAAAAAGCTGGTACTATCCCCTTAAAGCTTACATGCTGGCCCGGCAGGCTGAGCACCTAGTTAGTATAAACCTTTAACACCTACCGACTTTGATGGAAGCTAGAGCGGTGTTCTGTGTATGTCTGTTTACCAACATCTAGTTCAACAGGCTGGCTGGTAAGGTTTCCTAGTGTTGGCCACATACAGGTCACGGGATAAATGTATTATCTGTTAATGTATTTTCTCTCTCGACTTACTTTTTAACTATAGTCTGTTTATTTTCTGCTGATGACAAAATATTATCCTTTACCAGCTGATTTGTCGATACCTAATAGAAATAGAGGAAACTACGATATCTCTGCATCCTATAAATATCAAGTTATCATAATTGACAACATATTTCGGTGTAAATCATTGTAGGAGTTAAGTAATCAAGAGGAGGATTTGACGATTTACCATCAGCTGAAAATATACTATTAGGTGACTATTAGGTTGTCCTTACTAACTGGATAGTCGACCAGTTTACTATCGTTAGCTTTCATGCAGGCTGTGAGAGGCAGCAACTGGCTCGTCAATGAGTTCCCATGTCTCTCACTCGATAGTCTAATTGCCCGAACATTGATAACCCCGCCAACCCGCGACAGCAACACCGCACAAACACGATACCACAGATGTCATTGGAACAGCCTGGAACCAACCCTACTACATGGCTCGCTGACAGGTTTATTACTAGTGCACGATTATGGTACAACAGGTTCTGGTAAACGCAGCTGACATGCTAAGTGGGGTGGGAAGAGTTGGTTTCTCTGGGCCCCCTTCTCCCTCATGCTTAGGCCCATTAGTTTGAAAATTTAAAGGCGTTCATCCAATTAATTCGGTCATGTTAAGACTTTTAGCCCAAATTTCTTTGTCATTCCGTGCCATTTAGGTGTTGATTTTTCCTGGCGAGCGATAGCGAGCCTGTAATGTAGGGGGAATCTCTCTACCGAAAAATGTACAAATATATCTAGGAAAGGCATCTTGGGGAAGTTTTCTTAAGCTTGACGAGGTATAATGAGGAAACTAAACAAAACGCTATTTATATAAACAAAGCGAGCAATAAAATTACCCTTCCCCCTTAACGTACGGCGGGTAAAACATGTTCTGGTCCACGCGGCCGACACGCAGCCGACACACAGGACATGTTAACTTTAGGCTGGACAAGGCAGGGTACAAGTTGGACACACAGGTAGGGGTGACAAGTCGGACACACCGGTAGGGGTGACAAGGAGGACACACACAGGTAGAGGCAACAAGTTGGACACACAGGTAGGGGTGACAAGGAGGACACACCGGTAGGGGTGACAAGTCGGACACACCGGTAGGGGTGACAAGTCGGACACACAGGTAGGGGTGAAAAGTCGGACACACCGGTAGGGGTGACAAAGAGGACACACAGGTAGGGGTGACAAGTTGGACACACAGGTAGGGGTGACAAGTTGGACACAGAGGTAGGGGTGACAAGGAGGACACACAGGTAGGGGTGACAAGTTGGACACAGAGGTAGGGGTGACAAGTCGGACACATGGGTAGGGGTGACAAGTCGGACACACAGGTAGGGGTGACAAGTCGGACACACACAGGTAGGGGTGACAAGTCGGACACACAGGTAGGGGTGACAAGTCGGACACACAGGTAGGGGTGACAAGTTGGACACACAGAGGTAGGGGTGACAAGTCGGACACACACAGGTAGAGGTGACAAGTCGGACACACAGGTAGTTGGGGCCACGTCCACACCGCGGTATGTCTACCACCCATACTGCTGGCTGATACACAAGGACAGTTGGCCACATCATCTGGAATACACTCATGTAACTTTATGTATGGAAAGGAATACAGTCTTTTGTTTGTCTACTGTATGTGGATGAGGGAGACAAAAGGCAAAACTGTCTGTGGTGAGTGCCTCCCCCAGAGTTGAAAGAGTGACGGCCAAAATTAAAGAATGTTCGAGCCAAAATACCTGGACATGCGGAGTTCGAAACAATTTATATCATAGGATGAGGGAAAGAATGATTCAGGTACATAGTTCCAGAGCTCAACTGCTTAGTAGAAGAACAATTGGAGATATAGTTTCACTTATGGGTGGAAGAGCTGCACAGAGTAGGTGTGGGATTGTGTTGCAAGTTGAGTGCTACGTTCTTTTCGTAGAGGTGGTATACAGTGAGGGAGTGCTCTGAGGAACACTGATTATTGTAATAGCGGTAGAATAGCGAGAGAGATGCAACATTACGGCGAAGAGATAGATATGTTGCAGAAAATAAGTGAGTGGACGTGAGTTAATGAGATGAAATTATTTGCGGAAGCCAGTCATACTATGTTATCTGTGTACTAACTCCTGTAGCCAACTGTACACCGGTCACATATACGGACATACACTTCATCATGTGGGAAAGGTGTTACATGTCTCATATACAATTATGTGTAGAGACCCATACTCCTAAAGCGTGACACATTAAAACATATTGCATTGTTGGAGTTGAGCAAAATTTGTACCTATAAATTGTATTCGATACGTAAATAATTGACATGATATTTTGTATATATAAATCGACACTAAGTTCCTTTTATTTAGCTCGATATGGGATTGAAATATCCTTCTCACCATTTTATTTTATTTTAAATTAATTTATTAATTTACTTATTTTTCATAATACGTCCAATAGCTCCCAATAAAGGTCGGTATCTTTAATAGTCCTTCGTGTTATTCGAAGAAAACTATATTTTCATCAACCACACACAACTACCTTTAACATTCTTGTATTATCACTTTGCCTATAACTTATGTATGGAGGTTAAATCACAAATAGTGAGATCCCATTATTTAGTAAATCTCGCATGAAATATGAAACCTCTGAACATCAAACTTTCGTCTTTTCTCACAAGGCATCTTCAGGGTATCACAGCGTGATATGTATGCTGCAATAAGGTGTAGGTATATTCGGTCAGTACACTCTAGGACATAAGTTGTGGTTCTTTCTGACTCCCCGAACACCGTAAATTAACCCTTGAACTGCATATAATAGATCAAAAATATGAAAAGATTCGATTCAGTAACTTTAAAACTGTATAGCCATCATTAACCCCCTTCAAAACGATGTCGTAATTTTCATTATATTCTGGTTATCAATTGACGATTTTCTTTAGCTTATAAATTATAAGCTAAAGAAAATCGTTAACCTCTAGGACTCAAATAGGTAAATACGATCTAAATCAACCCTCTTCATATCGTAGGTCCTTCTTAATCTGCATAAAATCGTCTAGTTTTAGCCAGAATCAAAGGTAAAAATGTGTCATCGTGCTGAATGGGTTAATGTCTCCAGACCATACAGTAACATCAATCCAAACATTTATATCTCCCTCTATTAATGCCTATCCTCCAATAACAGTAACCCATTCATAAATTATATAATGTGTCACGTAAGGGGGTAGTGCTTGTATTTTTGGTCTGTTTATATATTAACTTATTTTTGAGTTTCCTCGCTAGACCTCCAAGCTTAGAAAAATCACCCCCTAGACCCCATTTCAAGACAGATTTGGAAATGTTTCGGTATAAAAATTTCCCGGCCTGAGGTCGGTTCCTCCTAATATTACAGGCTCGTTATCGCTCGCCAGGAAAAAATCGACACCTAAATGGCACGAAAGGTCTTGATAATAACAAATTGAGGCGATAAATCTAAAATCGCCAAACTAATGGAACGAACATCTTAACATTTCAAACCTAATGGGGCTAAACATGAGGGAGAATGGGGTCCAGAAAAAGCGACTACCTCCCCCATAATAAACCTTTCCACATTTAACCCCTTCAGCACGATGACGTATTCTCTATTATATTCGTGTTTCCATTGTATAATGTTCTTTAATGAGGGTAGTACTCGCTTTTTATGGACCTCCTTCTCCTTCGTGTTTAACATATTAGTTTTCAGGTTTTAAGACGTTCGTTCCGTTAGTTTGGCGATTTTAATACCTTGCGCCTCATTTGTTTGTCAATAGTAAGACCTTTCGTGCCCTTTAGCTGTCGATTTTTTCCTGGCGAGCGAAAGCGAGCCTCTAATTTTAGAAGCAACCGGCCTTCGGCCGGGAAAATTTTCTACGGAAAAATGTACACATTTATTTTGAAATGGGGTCTAGGGGGTGTTTTTCTGAGATTGATGGAGGAAACTAAAACATAAATTAATAAATAAATATACACTGGTACATAACAAACCAAGCTAACCCTTAACTAATAATCTGCCTCTAGGTTTCATTCGAGTAAATGCGATCCCAATAAACTCTCTGAATAATATAGGTCCTTCTTGTCTGCATAACATAGTCTAATTATAGCCAACATTAATGATTACAAGGACGTCATGGTGCTGAAGGAGCTAAACCAATAACATACACACATACAGTATAACCTCCACACACACCACATCTTCGTTCCGCTTCTCACGTGAGCGCACCTATGATATGTTATGGGTAAAGCTTCTACCACAAACACACATAATAAATCTATCACACGAACACGACAAGCTTATAATATATGCTGACCACACCCTCTGTCACTCGCTTAACCCATGAAGTACCGGTGACAACCTTTTCATTATATTTGGCAATGATTAAATTCAGAGTAGGGTGGACGTCTACCCATGAAAAGACTACAGACTATCTTAATTGCCGACTTGCGAGTTTCGTTCTATAAGGAAGTTGGAGCTGTAAACAAAGATATTTAACATAGTTTACTGCTAAAATGCGGTCGTAGTACATTAATAAATACATAAACCCAATTCAACGTACCATTTATCCATCAGAAACTTAAACAATTATTGCATTTCTGTTTAATATCGATGTTCACGGCTATAATTTCCTTATAGCCTGAAACACGCAAGTGGTCAATTAATCCTTTTAGCTACCATATATCCTTCGAAACTCTACCCATTAATAGGCTACAGACTATCGCAATTAATTCTTTTACCTACCATGTAACCTTCCTAAGCTTCATAAAATCGTCCAAATGTAGCTGAACCACACACACTTCATAAATCTAGCACACTTTCGCCCCATCAGTTTGGCGATTTTCAAACCTTTCGCCCCATTTCTTTGTCAATTTAAAAATCATTCCTGTCATATACAGTAGGTGTCGATGTTTTCCTGGCGAACTATAGCGAGCCTGAAATTTAAGAGAAACCGGCCTTCGGCCGGAAATTTTTCTACCGAAAAATGTACCAATTCATCTCGATGGGGGGTCTTGGGAGAATGTCTTTTTAAGATTGATGGAGGTATAGGGAGCAAATATAATCTCCCCTCGAATAAACACCACATCACTTTTGATAGTGAAAATAAACACCAATGTATCTGTCGCCCATTAATAATATGCAGCCATAAACAAATTCAAACATCATCTGTATTAGTGAATACTATACAGTTCTATATAATAAATATCTCGCTCTTACCATATTTTCATATTTACATCACCTACATATGATGTATCTAATGTCTAATTGGGAGAGACATACTGTATGTTACAAACAACTTTACCTTTTGTCTCCTTCAAACACATAGGATAAAACAAAATAATATTCATAGTGTATAATTTCACCACTAAAAGCCACAATCAACAACGCTTTCGGAAACCTATAACAAATATTAGCCATTACTTATACAGTCTCCTTATTACCTATTCCCCAGGTCCACCAACACGTAACTAGGTGCCGTTGTAAAGGCTTATCCCTCAATACTTCATCTAAGAAGAACAAGTAAATATATCACACCGACTTATGGAAAGAACGCAGTCATTCACATTAAGATGAGTGGGGGGGGGGGATTTGTTCCCTAGATCTACAGTATTTAAAGCATATACAAATCACCCCCAAGATCCCCCTTCGATATAAATGTGTACATTTTTCACCAGAAATAATGTCCTGACTGAAGGCCAATTCCTCCTAAATTGCAGGCTAGCTTTCGCTCGCCAGGAAAACAAATTACATCTAAATTTCACAAAAGGTCTTGATATTGGCAAAGATATAGGAAGTGAGGTCTTAACATCGCCGAAATAAGGGTGTGCACGTCTTAAAATCTCAGAACTGATGGGCTATGCATGAGGGAAAAGAGGGTCCAGAAACAACCAGCACCACCTCCCTTAAACAGCTACCTCCATATAAATACATTCATAACTCTCGTAAACTTCCCCGCCATCCACCATCACAATCCACACTTTACCAAATGTTCAGCAAGCCCATCCACACAATCCACACGTTAACCATCCACAATAACCATCCATACTCTACAACACCACCCCTCCACCTGACAGTGGTTCTTCCATAGGTACATACTCATCAAATGCTCATCACTTTCATCACATATTTCATCACATATTCATCACTTTCATCCACATACTTCATCACATATTTAATCAAAATGTTTTTTTTTTCAATGTGAATGAGGGAGACAAAAGGCATAACTACCTGCAGCGAGTGCCTCCCCCAGATTTCAAAGAGTGACAGGGCCGAAATCAAGGGACGTTCGAGCTAAAATGCCAGGACACACGGAGTTTGAAGCAATTTAAGTCATAGGAAGAGGGAAAGACTGATTATGGGAGAGAGTTCCAGAGCTCAGCAGTTGAATAGAAGCAAGTCTGAGAATAGCGTTTCACTCTTGGGTTGGAGAGTTGCATATATTCATCACTTTTATCCAAATATTCATCACATATTTCATCACTTTCATCCACATATTTCATCACTTTCATCCACATATTCATCACATATGATCACTTTCATCCACATATTTTATCACATATTCATCACTTTCATCCCCATATTTATTACATATTTCATCACATATTTCATCACATATATCATCACTTTCATCCACATATTTCATCACATATTCATAATTTTCATCCACACATTTCATCACATAATCATCACTTTCATCCACAACCCTCCGCCTGACAGTGATACTTTCATAGTCATACTGAGATTTGATGGACAGACATGAAGGTCACAGGCTCAAATAAGTGGACAGTAACGTGATTCATATCAACTACAGCCACATTACAGTAACTTGATGCATAGCAGCATAGCCATATCACGAACGATAACTGGAAACAAAACTAGCAATACGTTCTACATGTCTTATGGAACTTAAACAATTAAAATCAATTAAAACTATTTCAGAGTAGGATAGTCATTAACATAATTTGAAACCAATCTTTCTTATAAGTCACCAATGATGTTTACTAGACCAAGTATCTCGGATACAGTCATTCCTTACATGTCTTCCTTTAGACATTGGTATGCAAATTCGCTTTTAAAATATCTGCATGTTGTACATAAACAAATGGTTCATTGTGTTACATGACTATAAACACCATATGAAGATGAACACTTTATATTCAACGTTTCACAGATAGCCTTTTTAGGTCTCCTCCTCATAGCCTATTTAATTTAACATTGTTTTAAATCATGGCCGAACCTCCATCAATAACCAAAGAGCCACCCTCACAAGCCCCCTCACATCAGCCCAACCACATACAACTTAACTTCTCATTAGTCAAAAAGATTCCCGGTAAAATCCAATTAATTAGAGCTGCTTTCTCGGGAACAAAGAACTAACGAAGCGGCGGACTTTCTCAAGGGAACGGACAGGCTCTAGAAGCGGCTGCCTCCATTCCTGCTTATCAGTCTGTGCTATTGTCAACTACTTTAATTAATAGCAACAAATTGTAAGGCCCCCCTCTAAGTTTAAGATAATTCACTCTTTCATCCACCGTGGGTTACCGTTTAGTATTCAGTAATACAATTATCTTAACCCTCTAAGGCTAGATGACGCACTTTTCTGTTTTCTGGCTATTATAAGACGAATTTATTCAGATTAGGAAGAGTATATAAAAGTCAGAGGGTTGCTTGAGATAGTCCTTACCCTTTCAATTCCAACAGATCCTTCCTGAGCTGTATGAAACTTCTAATGATAGACAGAATAAGTTGCCAAAATGCGTCATAAGCATCAAGGGGTTAATCTCATAATTACCCCTCCAAAATTAGTGTTCTGCCCACAGCTCGCTCGAAGACAACTGCAGATGTTTACGTAACTAAAATAAAGGTTGCTTAACAATATTGATGGTCACAAAGGCTTTTAATGATCCCACAAAGGGCGAAAATCGCGTACTGGTGCGCGATAGGGTTAACCCCTTGAGGATCAATGACGGAATACCTTAGGAGAAACCGGCAAAATGTAGAAACTTATCAAGAAGGGCAGTCATGGAGAGGTGTGTGTGTGTGTGTGTGTGCTGTAAGTATGACAGAGGTCTAAGAAGCAAACTATTACCCTCCTTCCCCCCCCCCCCCTTTAATCAGCACAATACACGAAGCAAGCGCTGTGTTTATTCCATTCTTTACCGATGACGTCTTTTCAATATTATTCTGGCTACTATTGACGCATTTATTCCGTTTAATAAGGGCCTTCAGCAATAAACAAGTTTCGAACTATCTCACTTAACCCTTTTTATTACTACAGATTCTTTTCAAACTGCACACAATCGTTAAAATATAATTAGAATAATATTAATAAGACGTCGCTGGTACTGAAGGGGTTAACGAGTCTTACATTTTTATGGACCGTGTTACGATCCAGGTTCTCAAAGACACAGGGCTCTTCAACATTGGACTAGATAATGGCAAAAAGCAACAACGGTAACACTAGATCCAAGCCCTGCCTTAAACACTGGAAAACAAAACACCATTACCGCCCTGAGTCGTGCCTGGACAATGAGGTATCCTATGACTCGTAACTGGTGCACACACACTAGGCTCAATGAAACAGCCTATTCTCAAACGGTAAAAGATTACTCGATTATGTTACACAAAGAAAAGATAGTTAACGTGATTAATTAACGTTACGGTAGATACTCAAATAACTGGCACTCCTGTATTAACCCCTAACTGTCGGGGCGCAACATAAGTCGAGTATAATAAATCTGGACTATCTGGCGGCGCTCGACATAGGTCGTGTGGCAATTTCAGCACGTAATGTTGCTGAGAGAGAGAGACAAGTGGTGGCAGGAGAGTAGCGAGCGTATGACTGCTCCAGACCACCGCGGCGAACCTACTGACACGAATCCCACCTCCTCCCTCCCTCTCTCACTCGCTATATACGGAATTGTATGGGGAAAGTGCCGAATTACATGCTTTTTGCACTCGCGTTGCGCGGTTGTTGCAAGAAAACTAGCCATCATAAAAGGATCGTTATGGTGTCATTGGAAAGCTCTGTTTATGCCCTTTCAGAGATAGATACTTGTTTTATGCTCTGGGTCTTATTTAGGCATGAAAATGATCACGTAAACAGCCCTATTTTGAGTAAAAACACCCCGCTGGTGGCTACATATTATATACCGCCTAGGCCGCTCGTAAGGTGTTAAAGAAAGTGCAATGCTAGTCCTGCAACATCAACTGGAAACTTCTGAAATAAGTCTGATGCTGGGAAGATGTTCGTAAAGAATCTTGAATAATTATAATGCAGAATACGGGTCACAATAAATGCTAGGACATATAGTAATAATAGGCAGGCGAATAATAAAGACTGCGCAAAGGTAGTAATGCTCGACAACTAAAGAAATGCTTTGTGACACAACGCAACAACCTACTCGGGTTGTGCAACTCAACAACAACCTCAGGTCAAAAGTGCAGTGAATAATAATGCTGCATACATATAATAATGGGGCTTATCTCTTATGTGACGTTAACCACTCAGTTAGAACCGCATGGCTTGTCCTACAGTGACTCGCTAGGATCGCCAGGGCAGTGGATGGGGCTACAGTTTATGTATTAGAGTGTGCTTTATTTCATATGAAAGCTCGTGTCATGGGCAGTCCAGAAAGGCTCTTTGTTTTTACCCATGTCAAGGCTTTATATATTTAATTGTAAAGTATATGTTTTATCATTAACTAGTAATGATGAGAGAGAGAGTAGAACAGAGTGAGAGGGAGCGCGCAGTGTTTTTGTCCCGCTCGATGACGTCACGGCTGGCTGCCTCGTGGGGGTTGGTTGAGAGAGGTCCTTACCATGCTGCTAGCTTCCTTGCTAGTGGCTAGAGGACTTGAAACCGCTTTTTTCCCACGCGCCTCGAGCTAGTGCGAGTATATATACAGTTCCTCGCCACTCTCTCCCTCAGATCTGGTTTCTAGAACGCATTCATCTTTATCCCTTGCTATCTGTTCCCCGCTCCGCACCTGAGAATCTTTTCCTCTGCCTACCTCTCTCTTTTTTCATATCTTTCACCACCTTTTAGTAATATTATACCCCCTCTGGTTAACTCTGCAAAATCAGCTTCATGCTGGCCAGTTGTATTGTGCGTTAAGGTCTGATATAACCCATGTATGTTAGTTGTTAAGATAAGTTGATCACGAAGCATTGGTTGGCATTCATATTGTTTAGTACTGCTTCCTTTAATTATTAGTGTTCTGCTGGATTAGATAATGCTAGACTAGGAGTCTGATATTATAAGGTATTGTTTCCTATGAGTGCTGGCTTTAGGAAAAAGCTGCACAACATACCTGAGAACTGGAGTTGATTGAGTAAATTCTAGTCTGTGTGCCATTGAGAGTAGAGCATGCACGAATGAGGGCTTTTTGCCTATACCATTCTGCACTGTTCTAAGCTCGTTGTTTGTCTTTGAGGTACGCCAGGAGAACGCTTAATACTTCGGTATTAAGGTTTCTCAAGAGAGCTACCCTTCCCTATAACGTAATATTTGACGCACAGACTTGAGATTTGCACTAGGCTATGCGGCATGCCATGCGCACCAGTATCTCGTATCATTGACTCTAGCTAGACTTTATCAGTCACAGTAGACATTAAGTATATTAAACCAATTACTCTTTATGTATACCCGTTTATGATTACACAAGCATTTCGCAGCCTAGTTTGATGTATTGAGACACAAACGATTTAGGCTCTTTTTGTTGATAGGAATACTGCATTGTCGTGGCGATTATTATTATTGTTGTGTTTAGGATATTCTTGGCTCCGACGGCATTATATATTCTGCCTTTTTGTGTGCATAGCCTGCACGAGCATTGTTCCGCTGCCTGCCTTTTTGGGTTCCATTTCCGATACGAGCATCTTTATAGCATCTAACATTTAAAGAAGATTCCTTGTTAGTGTTGAATGACTTTAGTGCACTTTCTTTCATGCAGGAGTGCCTGACATTTATTGATTAAAGTAACGTAAGCTGTAACTTCTCTTACCACCTTACTTTGCATACCATAACCAAGCACCTTCGGTTATAGGTAGTAATAGGCTGTTTTCACATAACATTAAGCCTAGAGTAGACGCACATTTATTGAGAGTTTGATAGCCTATTATTGCATATAGAACTCTGTAGAGTATTTGTGTTCTTTGTTCACTGGGAATATACATCAGAGGTTGGAGCTAGCGCTTTCCGTTGTAACATTTATGCCATTACTAGTCCAATGAATAAGAGCCCTGATATATTTGAACCCCAGTCGTAACAAATGGCGACCTTACCTAGGATTTGGTGAACCTACATTTATTAGCAGGGAACATTTGTTGTTTTGGGGAATATTTTGCGGGGATCAGCAAGAATATTTTTTTTTCGCAACATAGTATAGCCCTTGAGTATTTCCGAGAATTTTTGTGCGTATATTGAAGTATAAGAGTTTGGGGTGCTTCTTTTCTGAATATTGAGGTGGGAAATTTTTGAGAGCATCATGTCTTATACCGGATCAGAGGAGAATGGAGACACAGTACGTAATGTCGAAACTAAGGAACAGCAGCATGATGAAAGGGTTAATCGGGTGAACTGTGAGGAGGATGCTAGGATATTTTTGCAATGGCCTGTTACTGCCGAGCGGTTGGAGGGTATGGATCGGTACGGTCTTCAATTCCTGGCCACAGCTATCGGTCATGCGGTTACTAGCAGCATGACCAGGGATAACTTGATAACGTGTGTACTGGGCAGGGTGACTGGTGAGCGAGATGGGTTGAGTGCTCAGAGCCCTTCGGCCATGCTTCCTCTACACTCGACTCCCAGCCATCCCAGTGGTTTGCCGACCCCGAGTACGCTTCCACAATTGGGTGGTGACTGGCAGGGTGGGTTGCCCCTGGGGGGACCACCGGTAATTTCAAACATTGTAGCACCTTCACCTCCTCAAGGGTTAACTCCAGAATTATTGTTTCAGCTCGAATTAGCTAAGATCGAAGAGAGAAAGGCTATCAGGGTATCTGAGGTTCAACAAAGGGCATGTGAGCTTCAGAAGCAACAAAGGGCATGTGAGGTTCAGCAGCAATTAGAATTAGCCAAGATAGAAGAGAGAAAAAGTCACCAGCACATAGAGCTAGCAAAAATCCAAGCTGATTTAGAGTCGACTAGGTACTGTGCCGACATGGATGTAGAGAAGTCGCGAGTAGAGGCAACGGGACAGCGACTTGGGGCTGGTAACCGTGTGCATGAGCAGTCTCTCTCGCACTTATTGAAACTGGTTCCGGTGTTTGATGAGAGTGGTGTAACAGAATTTTTCACACGCTTTGAGAAGAAGTGCCAGGAACACCAGTGGCCAGAGAATAAATGGGCAGCACTTGTATCCTCTAGATTAATAGGCAAGGGTCTTAAAGCCTACGATGCGTTACCTTTGGATTTATGTATTGTGTACGAGGATCTCAAGGAGGCTGTCCTGAGGGCATACGAACTGCAACCAGAAACGTACCGTTTGAAGTTCCGGGGTGTAACTAAGGAAAGAGATAGCACCTTTTTGGAACACGCCCGGAACTTGTCCGATGCTATGGGGAACTGGCTCCGATCTGAGAACGTCACAACATTTGATGAAATTAAGCAGTTAATGATGTTGGAGCAGTTCTTTAAGAGCACGGGCGGTGATCTAACTTTGAACTTGAAGGAGAAAAACCCAAGAACTCTAGTCGAAGCAGCAGAAATGGCTGATCGACGGCTGTCGTTGATTCGGGGTTGCGGGTCCTCACAGAAGTACGATGTAAGTGCTAAGGACCGTTATCCTCCCCCTCCCCGGAACAATGACACATTTAAACAGAAGAGCCATGAAACTAAAACTGAATCCAAACCTTACACCACACCGTATGTGAAAAGTCAGGGGCCTTTTACATCACAGTATAAGCCGAAACCAAAATTTATGTGTTTTAGTTGCCACCAGGAGGGTCATAAGGCAAATGAGTGCCCTAGTCGACCTCCTCCGGCAGCCGTGTCTTTTGCTCACGGCATTGGAGTGTTCAAAAGGACATCGGAGTTTGTTAGAGGCATTTCTTCCAAGGTAAATACACTGCCAGTGCAGAAGGATCCGGAAGGCTTATTCCCTGTCCGTGATGCCTTTAGTGACCACAGGGGACTCGGTAGTGTGGAGTGGGGGGGTAGAAGACATGAGGTGAGAATTTTGCGTGACACTGGGGCATCGCAAACACAGTTGAGAAATTTCACTGGTAAACCTGTCAATACGGCGTGGGTGATTGTGGTTCAGGGCGTTAATGCGACAAGGTCATACCCGCTTGTAAGAATGAAGGTGGAAGATGATGGTGTGACTCGTGACCTGGACGTAGGAATTGTGGAGAAGTTACCTGTTGGGGGCGTCGACCTCCTTCTTGGCAACGACTTTGCAGGGCCTACTTCTGAGGCTCCACCCTTAGTCGTTGTCGAGAAGCCGGCCGACGTGAGTAGGGAGGAGCAGGAGTGGGTTGAGAAGTGTCCGGTGCAGCCTATGGCGTGTGTTGTCACCGGAGATCCTGCATCCAGGGAGTCACATTCTGGTCAACAATCTTTAGATCAGCGGAGGAAGGGTACCGAGAAGGGGTTGGAAGTTGATGCGGTTGAGAGTTTAGTGTCAACGGACCTTCTCGGGGACTCATTATTAGGACCACATTTCGAGTCTGGAGAAGACCCAGTAACTGTTCCTGAAGGGGCAGAGGATGGGCTTAAAAAGACGAAAGAGTTGAAGGAGGACAGTGATGCACAGTCGGGAGATGTGGCAACAAGGTACCCTGACGCGTACCCTATGAGAAATGGGTCGGCGAAGACGGTGGTCCGAAGCTTGCTAGTGTATTTTTCCCGGTATGGTTACCCGCAGGGGATTCAGTCAGTCCAGGGACCCAACTTCACTTCTAGCCTCTTTGTTCAAGCAATGCCGCAGCATGAGATTGTTGGGGTTGTGTCATCTGCGTATCATCCGGAGAGCCAGGGTGTGTTAGAGCGATGGCACTCAGCCTTGAAATCTGTGCTTCGTTGTTGTTGCTTTGAGAGTGGGAGGGATTGGGATCTTGGCCTGCCATGTGTTTTGTTTGCTGTGTGGGAGGTACCTGGGGAGAGTTTGGGATTCAGCCCTAATGAGCTCGTCTTTGGACACCGTGTCAGAGGGCCTCTCCATATGGTTGAAGAAGTATGGGAGGGCGCAGAAAAAACCTTGTTCTATGATCAAGTGTGTCCTCAACAGTCGAGAACGGATGTTGCGCAGTCTGGAGTTGGCTGGCCGTAATTTGACTAGCTCTCAGGCCCTCAGGAAGGACAGGTACGACCTCAAGGTTGAACTCAGGGAGTTTCACGTGGGTCAGGAGGTGTTGATTCTACTGCCCCTTGTAGGTCACCCCTTATCCGCGAAGTACGCTGGTCCTTATAGGGTGGTGGAGGAGCTATCGGACCTGGTTTACTTGGTAGCCACTCCAGACAGACGGAAGCGCAATCAGTTACGTCATGTTAATCCCATGAAGGAGTATGGGAGGCACCCCCCTGAGCCTCTCACTGTGCCTGTGATGACGTTTAGCAGTCAAGGTGGAGAAGGAGAACGGAACAGTCAAGCTCAGGTGGAGGATAACTGGAAGGATAAGAAGTTCAAATGGGCGCCTGAGTGTGAGAAGGTGTTTAAAGAAGTAAAACCCCTGTTGTGCACTCACCCGATCCTCAGGGCCCCTGACTTTAGCCTTCCTTTCCAACTAGCAACGGAGGCTAGTGGTGTGGGGGCTGGTGCCGTCCTTGTGGAAAAGGACGACGATGGGCTGGAGCATCCTGTTAGTTTCTGCTCGGAGAAGTACAATTCGGCCCAGGGGAGCTGCTCTGTTGTCGAGGAGGAGCTGCTGGCGGTTGTGCTTGCGCTGGGGCATTTCGAGGTCTATGTTCCAGCCTATGGTCCGGTCGTTGTAGTTTACCCAGATCATCACCCTCTCAAGTTCTTGGACCAGTTTCACAATCGGAATATGAGGCTGACCAGGTGGTCACTAAGGTTACTGGTATATAACCTGGACATACGCCATATTGCCGGTTGCGACAACGTGATTGCAGATTGTCTTTCGAGGGTAGATGATCCTGGGTAGATTGACACACGGGTAGCCTCCTGCTTTAGTTTGAATAGTATTTTGCGCTTGGTGCTTGTTGGCTCGCGGTTGTAGCCCAGCGTTGGGGGGGCTGTGACGTTAACCACTCCGTTAGAACCGCATGGCTTGTCCTACAGTGACTTGCTAGGATCTCCAGGGCAGTGGATGGGGCTACAGTTTTTGTATTAGAGTGTGCTTTATTTCATATGAAAGCTTGTGTCATGGGCAGTCCAGAAAGGCTCTTTGTTTTCACCCATGTCAAGGCTTTATATATTTAATTGTAAAGTATATGTTTTATCATTAACTAGTAATGATGGGATCTGGGAGAGAGAGAGAGAGAGTAGAACAGAGTGAGAGGGAGCGCGCAGTGTTTTTGTCCCGCTCGATGACGTCACGGCTGGCTGCCTCGTGGGGGTTGGTTGAGAGAGGTCCTTACCATGCTGCTAGCTCCCTTGCTAGTGGCTAGAGGACTTGTAACCGCTTTTTTCCCACGCGCCACGAGCTAGTGCGAGTATATATACAGTTCCTCGCCACTCTCTCCCTCAGATCTGGTTTCTAGAACGCATTCATCTTTATCCCTTGCTACCTGTCCCCCACTCCGCACCTGAGAATCTTTTCCTCTGCCTACCTATCTCTTTTTTCCTATCTTTCACCACCTTTTAATAATATTATACCCCCTCTGGTTAACTCTGCAAAATCAGCTTCATGCTGGCCAGTTGTATTGTGCGTTAAGGTCTGATATAACCCATGTATGTTAGTTGTTAAGATAAGTTGATCACGAAGCATTGGTTGGCATTCATATTGTTTAGTACTGCTTCCTTTAATTATTAGTGTTCTGCTGGATTAGATAATGCTAGACTAGGAGTCTGATATTATAAGGTATTGTTTCCTATGAGTGCTGGCTTTAGGAAAAAGCTGCACGACATACCTGAGAACTGGAGTTGATTGAGTAAATTCTAGTCTGTGTGCCATTGAGAGTAGAGCATGCACGAATGAGGGCTTTTTGCCTATACCATTCTGCACTGTTCTAAGCTCGTTGTTTGTCTTTGAGGTACGCCAGGAGAACGCATAATACTTCGGTATTAAGGTTTCTCAAGAGAGCTACCCTTCCCTATAACGTAATATTTGACGCACAGACTTGAGATTTGCACTAGGCTATGCGGCATGCCATGCGCACCAGTATCTCGTATCATTGACTCTAGCTAGACTTTATCAGTCACAGTAGACATTAAGTATATTAAACCAATTACTCTTTATGTATACCCGTTTATGATTACACAAGCATTTCGCAGCCTAGTTTGATGTATTGAGACACAAACGACTTAGGCTCTTTTTGTTGATAGGAATACTGCATTGTCGTGATGATTATTATTATTGTTGTAGTGTTTAGGATATTCTTGGCTCAAACGGCATTATACTGTATATTCTGCCTTTTTGTGTGCATAGCCTGCACGAGCATTGTTCCGCTGCCTGCCTTTTTGGGTTCCATTTCCGATACGAGCATCTTTGTAGCATCTAACATTTAAAGAAGATTCCTTGTAAGTGTTGAAGGACTTTAGTGCACTTTCTTTCATGCAGGAGTGCCTGACATTTATTGATTAAAGTAACGTAAGCCTTACTTACCTTACTTTGCATACCATAACCAAGCACCTTCGGTTATAGGTAGTAATAGGCTGTTTTCACATAACATTAAGCCTAGAGTAGACGCACATTTATTGAGAGTTTGATAGCCTATTATTGCATATAGAACTCTGTAGAGTATTTGTGTTCTTTGTTCACTGGGAATATACATCAGAGGTTGGAGCTAGCGCTTTCCGTTGTAACATTTATGCCATTACTAGTCCAATGAATAAGAGCCCTGATATATTTGAACCCCAGTCGTAACACTTACCAGTGTCTGCTCAGTTAATAAAGTCTAGCTGGGGTATCAAGGCAGGGCAACAATGGGCGAGCATGCGGCTCGTAGCCTAACGTTGTCCGAGGGTGGTATAATGAAGATTACGTTATATGACGGGGATGCTCTCTTGATAAATCTAGGTCTCTAGTACCTAGCTCTATCCTGGCGATCCCTCAGAAGTAAACACAAAGAGGCAGCACTATGTTGTGAGGGATAGGCTATGGCCCTCTCACACCACAGCGCTGTGCTCGCAAAGTAAACCAACCCGAAGACAACTTAGGCTCCCACAGTACCTGTCGATGTCGTGCAGAGCTTAGCTAACACTGCACACATTGGAGACAACGACACAGTAACCTTACCCCTAGTCTAGCTTTAGATAACCAAGCAGAATCACTCAACATCTTGCAAGGGAGACATATACCGGTCTACAACCTTCCCGAGAGAGGACACATACGGAAAAGTCCGTCTCTCTAAACCTCAATAAATCATAATACCTCCTTAACCTAATACATGGAAATATCTGAGAGCTTCGCGTACAATACGACTGGTCGACGGTGAACGTCTATGCTGAAACCAGAAGGGATGTTGAGTTTAATAAAGATTAGAGAATGAGAAAGGAGAAGTCGAGAGAGAGAAATAGTATGCAAAGTCGCGAGTATGGGGGACAGAATTGCAAAGGATGTAGGTGATACGCGTGTCAGGCAAGCTCTGAGCTCTGGTAAAAACACGAGGCCGCGACGGGAAGGGACTAGTTGACCACCCGGCCGCCAACGCCGTCAGTGCCCAAGCGAGCCGCGTCATAGCTCACCTCGCTGCCGGGTGTACTCCCTCACACTCTCTTGCTCGCCTCCCACACAAGCAACATTTATATTATAGCGAATATAAAATATAAGGTGCGGTCACAGACCAAAACAAAGACCACTTCTAAACTGTCTGTGGCAACACGACACTAATGAAATAAAGCAGATCATTCTAGGACAACTGTAGCCTATCCCCCCATCCTGGCGAGCGCTAGCGAGCTGCAATGCCCCACGCAACCATTCTGCTAACGCCGGGAGGCGTCACAACCGCCGTTGGAGTTGCCTTACCGTATCAGCCAGTTTTTCGCAACTGTTGCCTTTCTGTAATGACGAGGTTATAAACATTAACGAGAGGAGCTAAACAGAGTACAGAGAAAACTACATTATATAGCCTATATATCTCTTCTAATTCACACCAAGCATACATGATAATTTGACTAATAATCTAGATATATAAAAGTTCTAATTATACTGTAATAATCTAGAAATAAAAATATATCTACAACTTAACTGTAATCATATATTTTTGTTTTACTGTAATCTAGAAATATAAAAGCTATACCATCTAGAACTATACAATCCCTATAGCTTTACTGTAATAATCTGGAACTATAAAAACATCCTATACATTTACTGTAAATATCTAGAAATATAAAAGCTATACCATCTAGAACTATAAATCCCTATAGCTTTACTGTAATAATCGGGAACTATAAAAACACCTTATACATTTACTGTAAATATATAGAAATAATAAAGCCCGACAACTTTACTGTAACATCTAGAAATGAAAAGCTCTACAATTTTACCGAAATAATCTAGAAATATAAAAGTTCTCGTTACTGTAAAGTTCTATACATTTCATGTAATAATCAAGAACTTAACCCTCTCCGACATATGACGCGATGTTGAGCCTATTGGGGACACTATAAAGCCTTTCTTACCATCAGGGGTATTTAGACACCTTTAGTTTAGTTACTTCAACCTCTGCAGTTGTCTTTGAATTAGCTGTGGGCAGAAAACTAATTTTGGAGAGGTAATTATAAGAGTGAGAGAACTCTATTTCTTATTGCTAATCTGGCAACTTCTGCGTCATATGAGCGTGAAAGGGTTAAAAAGCTCTACAAATTTACTGTAATAAAAACACTCACTCCTTCATACAAGGAAAGGGTTATTGGTGGAGGGAGGGAGGGAGGGAGGGGACCAGCTCAGTCAGTCAATCAGTCACCGGAGACATAAAGGCATACATAAACTGAAGGCGGTTAAGGGGACGTTATTTTAGTGGTATACCTATTTTTTAATTTTTGTTTTTTTGGTATTCCCAGTTATATATATGTCTTAGTTTACTCCCTAAACCTCCATCAAACTTAAAAATACAACTCCCCAAAACCATCCCTTCGAATTATTTGTTTACATTTTTCGTTAGAAGAATGTCCTGGCCAAAGGCCGCTTCCTTCTAAAATGACAGGCTCGTTATCGGTCGCCAGGACAATTATAGACACCTAAAAGGCACCAAAGCTCTTAATGTTGACAAATAAATTGGGCGGAAGGTCTTAAAATCGCCAAACTAATAGGGCGAATGCATTAAAATCTCAAAACTAATATGCTAATCATGAGGGAGAAAGAGTGCTGGATGGAAGGAGGGAGGGGACCAGCTGCATCAACCTCAGGCAGTCAGTCACCGGAGACATAAAGGCATACAATTATAAACGACCATAAAGATAAGGCACTTAGAGACAAACGATCGCCTTGTTTGCTCTTCATCACACACACACGTCGCTGAATGTTGAGCAACACACACACGCCACCAATTTCCTTCACTTCCTGCTACACCAAATGTTGAGAACAAACTGTTGAGATAGACACAAATCTGACCAAAATATCTTACTGTATCATGGGTTGATTTGTTTTCTCCTACGCTTGTTTCAACGGTACTGTTTCGCTTATTTCCCCCTGTCCTTAATGTTTTGGCATGTTTTCCTCAACAACAATACGTTATAACTCTTGGCTCGACACTGCTACCACTCATTACACAACACAATAGCTTCGCCTCTATTTATATCGGTAGATCTCAATCAGTGTATACTCAACCAGGTCCATTCAAAGCTGTTTCAACTGTATTACTAACTTAACGTAAACCAGGCAAAACTGGTCGATTTGGCTCTGATAGAGATCTCCTGGTTGAAATTATCTATATGGGTTAAGTTGTTCCGTCAGCAAAAGTGCATTCAAGCTAACCTGACATAAACTGCTAACGATGACTTTCTATACATTCGTGTAGCCAGTATTTTATAAAGGCGGCGTCACTCGAGCAGTTTAGAAAGGCACTATAGGAAGTATAGAAAGGCAGTGTTACCAATTTATGACAGATTAGCTTGAATACACTTGCTTGTTCTTCGCCTCAACACACGCGACCTTGCTTCATAACTCGTACCCTTATCACTCCAGTCTGGCTACTTGTATTAATCTTTATTACTAATTCCCTATCTATCCAAAGCAAGGGTAGTGGCTTTCTACTCTGACCTCATCCCTTTTCATCAAACGTCTTGCTTGTGTTGTTGTTAGCTTGATATACTTCCACTAACATTTGATACCCGTCCATCCATTTGAACGTCTCTTTTTATCTCTCCCCATTAACCCCTTCAGCACGATAACACTTGTTTACCTTTAATTCTGGCTAAACATTGGACGGTTTTATGCAGCTTATGAAGGATCTATGTTATTCAGTTTAGTTTATTGAGATCGTATTTACCCCTTTGAGTCATAGAGGAAGATTATAAGGTGAAGAAAATAGCCTAAAACCAGAATATGACGAGAATTACGTCATCGTGGTGAAGGGGTCAATGATAACTCCCCTCTCATTCCCCTTACCTCAACCTTTTCATCATCACCATTACCCACTATACGTTCATTAGTTGATTAACCCCTTCTGTATCGGCCACGTATTTTGTATTTGATGTCAGCTACATTTAGGAGAATTTATGGAGTTTAGGAAGAATGTATGGTAGCTAAAAGGATTATTTGAGGTAGCCTGTGACCTTTAAATTAGTAGACGTCCTTCCTAAGCTGAATAAAATCGTCTAATAGTTGCCAGCATGTATAATGGAAAGGATGTCACCGGTACTGAAGGGGTTATATAGTTTACCCTATATCATCATTCATTTTGATATACCTATCATATTATAATGCCTACATAATTATATAGCTCTGCTTGTTGAATATTCATCACAACACAAGTACCATCCGTTTTCATATTTTCTTTATTAGCGTCGTTCCAAAGTCCTAAAGGGGAGATAGGTAGTTTTTCGAGATCCCCTTCTCCCTCAAGCTTAGGCCCATTAGTTGTCATATTTTAAGATGTTTGCCTCATTAGTTTGTCGAATTAAAGACCTTCCGCCCCATTTCCTTGTCAATATTAAGACCTTTCGTGCAATTTAGGAGTCGATTTTTGTTTCTCCTGGCGAAAGATTGTGAGCCTGTAATTTTGGAAGAACCGGCCTATGGCCGGGACATTTTGTCTACCGAAAAAGGTACACATTACTCTAGAAGGGGGATCTAATGGATGTTTTTAAAAGTTTGATGGAGGTCTAGGGAGGAAACTAGAAAACTAATTACTTAATGAACAAATCGACCAAAAAGTGATCCACCCCCTTAATTTAGTTATATCACCAACTATGCAAAACTGTTATGTCTTTCCTTCTAAGTTGTTTCATATCTAACTGTTATTTAGGGATACACAAATATATTTTGTATATATTTTTCCGCAATATTAAACTATCTCTCCTTAATGTAGGTACAGTATTTCTCACTCTCCTCTCACACTCATGCATCTTTACCCTAAATTATAACCTCAATCTCACCCGTTTTAATTTGTAAAACATTTCTCCTCCTTCATTCCCCTCAGCCTTGCAACCACTTCTACTTCAGGTTTATGCCCCGTATTCCTTGTACGGGTCAACAACTTCTCCCACACTTTATTATTCTCTTGGTTATAAGATGTCTCCCATATAGTTCGGTTACCTTATTTTGTCCTGTCGTATGCTTGTTCGTAATTAAAGCTGTTGACGGAATTGCTCCCTTCGCCTTCTAGATCCTTAATTCCATTCACAAATAAAGCAAAATAGAGGTATTAGTTGTAATATAATATTCCAGCATTTGCCAGGTAACTTTACATCCATGTTACTGTTTGTGAACCGTATTGCCCTGTATTGTAGTTTGCTTTTATTTTTTCCTGGCTATTTCTCCTTGAATCTTAGTAGATTCTGCTTGATTCCTGGTTCTCTCTCCTTGATACCTGGGTTTCTCGCGTTGATTCTCGGTTCTCTCTCCTTGATTCCTGGTTATCTCTCTTTGATTCCTGGTTCTCTCTCCTTGATTCCTGGTTATCTCTCCTTGATTCCTGGTTCTCTCTCCTTGATTCCCGGTTCTCTCCTTGATTCCTGGTTCTCTCCTTGATTCCCAGTTATCTCTCCTTGATTCCCAGTTCTCTCTCCTTGATTCCCGGTTCTCTCTCCTTGATTCCCGGTTCTCTCTCCTTGATTCCCGGTTCTCTCTCCTTGATTCCCGGTTATCTCTCCTTGATTATCGGTTCCCTCTCTTTGATTCCCAGTTCTCTTTCCTTGATTCCTGGTTATCTTTCCTTGATTCCCGGTTCTCTCTCCTTGATTCTCGGTTCTTTCTCCTTGATTCCTGGTTGTCTCTCCTTGATTCCTGGTTTTCTCCTTGATTCTTGTTTCTCTCTCCTTGATTCCCGGTTCTCTCTCCTTGATTCCCGGTTCTCTCTCTTTGATTCCAAGTTCTCTCTTCTTAATTCCCGGTTCTCTCTCCCTGATTCCCAGTTCTCTCTCCTTGATTTCCGGTTCTCCCTTCTTGATTCCCGGTTCTCTCTCCCTGATTCCCAGTTCTCTCTCCTTGATTTCCGGTTCTCCCTTCTTGATTCCCGGTTCTCTCTCCTTGATTCCCGGTTCTCTCTCCCTGATTCCCAGTTCTCTCTCCTTGATTTCCGGTTCTCCCTTCTTGATTCCCGGTTCTCTCTCCTTGATTCCCGGTTCTCTCTCCCTGATTCCCAGTTCTCTCTCTTTGATTTCCGGTTCTCCCTTCTTGATTCCCGGCTCTCTCTCCTTAACCCTCTCTGTACAAGCGACGTCTGCTATGTTTTATTCTAGCTATATTTAGACGAGTTTGTGGATCTGTGGTCGTTAAAAGGGTTGATTGAGATAGTTCGAAGCCTTATAATTGCTAAAGATACTTTATAAAGTTAATAAAATCTATTAGTAGTATATAGAGAATGTCGACGGTTCAGAAGAGGTTAAATCCTGGTTATCTCTCTCTCCTTGATTCACTACTGCTCGGTCAATCTCCTCTCTCCCCTCTATTTAATTATCTTGGCCTTGTCCTACAGTCTAGTGCCGGGTGGCTTAATACAACCTTTACTTGATGGTAACATGCTAATCCCCTACAGAGTTGTACTTTATCCCATTCTGGAATGGCGACGTCTATTTATTTTTATTCTTGTTATATTTAGACGATAGTGTGCAGTTTAAGTAGGATCTGTGGTAGTAACATAAATTAAGCCCTTTTTTACGGATTAGGCCTAAAATCGTATAAAGTTAGCCAGATGCCCTTATTTTTGTAACATCCTTTAACGTCTCGCTACCTCCGCCAACGAAGTTGGGCGAAAGTTATATGTATTCGTCTCCGTTTGTTTGCCTGTAAAAAACATTTCACAACAATTATGAACCAATTTTCACGAAATTTGGCGGGCAATTAGTATATGCGCCAAGGGAAAGGTGACGTATTTTAGATGGGAATCCGGCGATTTTTACGTAATTTGGTTTGCATATAAAATATGCGGATCCAAAATAAAATTTAGGCCTGTGATATAAATGGGTACAGAGCCAGCCAGCAGAGGCGGAGGTATGTGCTCTACTACGGGCCCCTCTAGTTTGTTGTTTTCAGAGCAGTATGTTGTGTTGTTGACTGTATTATAGCTTGGTTATGGTGTGTGTGTGTGTGTGTGTGTGTGTCCTTCATTTTACCTGTCAATTCCAAAAAAAATTTGCGTCATCTATTGTGATAGAATATGTAATAATACATTTTCTTATGCTAATAATTATAATTTATTTGTGTTAGTTTTCTGTATGTGTCCATTTGTCAGTCTGTTTATCTCTCTCTCTCTCTCTCTCTCTTAAAAACCAGGATGGCGAATCTCAGTCATAAAGCACTTCTTCTCCTACAGTGTGGTGAACGAGTGAAACAAACTGCCAGAGAAAATGGTACAATGTAATAAAATTGACATCCATTTCGAGGAACAAATATATAAATACATAAATATACATAGATAAAAATTAGGTTAAGCATAGGTAGCATCCAATATATATCCCCTTCCTTCTTTACTATGAAATTCTCATTATCAATGTTATAATTCTGCTGGGGGCTTTGTATTCCCAACTAAATGTAATGCAGAACCAAGGTCGGAGGAAGTGGTGGGTGGGGAGAGCGCCTTATGCTTTGCTATCCTTACCTTCCACTTTGTAACAAATTGTATGTTAATATTAAGTCCGCACTGTCTAGTAGGGACAGCATGGTCTGTTCACTCTGTGTATCTTTGTAAATTTATGTAATTCTCTCTTGTCTATACCCTTCTTCACACATTTCACCCTTCCCTCTCATTAAACCCGTTCCCTACTCTCTCTCTCTCTCCTATGTTACTGTTGTTCAGACTTTATTAGCCATTCCCTTGCGTTTCCATCCTTTTCCATTTTCTTCCCTTCATTTCCTTCGCTGTTGGTACTTTAGCCTGGAAATTATGATATCTTCCTTCGGCGACAAATCTGTATGTTTGTGTGTGTGTGTGTGTGTGTAAGAGAGAGAGAGAGAGTGAGTTTGTGTGTGAGTTTTTTTGCCTCATTTATGTTTCACAAGAAATCACTCTGCCTTCATCCCTCTTAATATTGATCTGCATTCAATTGTATTTGCCGCAATATCTATGTCGATTTTTATTGAATCTCTCCAGATTCTCTCTATCTCTCTCTCTCTCTAATATTATTGACACATTTGAGGAGGTTAAAATAATATAGGTAAAAACAAAATAATTATGTTGTTGTTGTTCCCCAAGCTACCTGGCCGAACAGCCCCAAGGCCCCGAGCAAGGCCAAGGCCATAACCGAGTGCCCCAACAGAACCCTCCCTGCCGACCACAATAAAGCCTGGGTAACCGAAGCCACTCCATGGCGGGGAGCTGAGGAGGGTGCGGAAACGCCCGGGAAACCGAAGACCTACGCAGGGCCCTGTGCCCCTCAGCAATTATGAAGAGAAAGTTGAGGGGCAAAGGAAAAATGTGACGCTTTGGCTTCCAATCTTGGTAGATTGGGAGGTCAATCCACGGAAGAGACGCCGTCACTTGAGACCTAGAAAATATATAAGTAAAAGGATCAGTCAGAGTAAGCTATGGGTATGGCAGAGATCGCTCAGTTCTCACTCTGATAGACCAGCCCATCACCACATGACTAGAACCCAATCCTCTCAGCATCAGCTAGGAAAGGCCCTAGAAAGCCGCCTTTGGCGGGGGGGGATAGCTCCCCTAGTTCAACCCCTTTCGGGGTTGGGCACCCGCCCAAATAAAAAATAATAATAACAAAATAATGATAATAATGATAAGCATCAGTAGTAAACAATATTTCTCAACTTCCTTCTTTAACCCGTACAGCCCCAGCGACGCGTCTGACGCGTCGGCGATGTATGTAACGCACAGCCCCAGAGACGCGCCTGACGCGTCACCCTAATTGCGCCGACCGTAACCTCAGGTGTAGCCACTCAAGAGGGCTGAGATTTGTATGGGAACTGTGTACGTATCCCACGCAACCGTGCCGATGGTTGAAAACTCTCAAAGTCCACGTGCGTGCGCGCGAGCGCTCAATAACCTGTTTTTTTGGGATAATTGCCTTCAGTTTTTTACTCTTGTAAAACCCATTTTCGGGGGCTCTGTAGGACCATTTTTTAAGCTTTTTGAGCAGTTTTTCGTGGTTTTCCTTCATTCCTAATCCATTCGCTATTGTTTCTGGAATAAAACCATTTTTTGAAAACTGGCCGGGTTCTGGTGCGCAAACATTACAAAACTAGCCGGGGCTCCACGGGTTAATGTGAATTACCTAAGAGAAATTTTCTCATTCTGGCGGGGGCCTTGTTCCCCAAGTTTATGTCATAGCCTACTGACCCAAGGTCGGCCTTCTGCTTTGTTATCCTTACCTTACACTTTGTAGAACATTTTATGTCAGCATTATGTCCGGATTGGACTGTCTAGTAGGGACCACAAGGTCTATGCAGTCTGTGCATATATATATAAATATATGTAAATAATTCTCAATCGATCTCTATATTCCCTTATTTATTTCTTGAGACAATTATCTCTCCCCCCCCCCCCCCCCCCCTCCGATTTCTTCTCAATGTGTTCCCTTCTTTATTTTAACAACATAAGACCAACCTTTATTCGTGTTGGGGACATTTTTGATCCCCCTCTGTAACGAGCTCCATCCATCTCCCTTAATTATCCAATGTTATGCTTCTCATTAATCTACTTTCTCCTGAATATTTTGTCCTCTTTGTTTCATAGAGAAAATACAGTTTTTCCATCTTCCTTGTAAACACGGCTCTTCCCTTGTTATTCTTATTTTTCCTACCACTATCATATTTATTAACAAAGTATCACCTGTTATGGATTTTTTGTAAGGGGGTAATACTTATTGTTTGGTCTAGTTATTTACTTATTCATTTATTTTATAGTCCCCTCGCTAGACCTCCATCAAGCTTAAAGAATCACGCTCTAGTCCACCCTTCAAGATACATTTGTTTATTTTTAGGTAGAAAAATGTCCCGGCCAAAGGCCTGTTCCTCTAGAATTACAGAGTACAGGCTCACTATCGCTCGCCAGGAAAAAAATCGACACCTAAATGGCACGAAATTTCTTTAATTTGACAAACAAATGGACCCGGGTTCGAATCCCAATATGTCAATGGGAAGGTATTATTGGGATGGAATTTGTGCTGTACCTAGGTATCAGTGCATTACCACAGCACACCGAAATGCCAAATAAATACCCTCATTGTTCCCTGATTAAATAGCATTGTATGAATATTCCCATATTAAAAAATATGCTACAGGGGGGCAATGCCTAGTGAGTTAATTGCTCAATAGGTGGCGTTCTGGGAGTGAGGGTCCGAGCCTGGAGGATGAGACTGTGAAGCATAGAGGCGGAGCAGCTTCAGAGATGGAATTGCTTTGAGGAGCCGTGAAGCTTCACATGTCTCACTCCCTAGGCTGGAGCAAGACCTCACGGGCCTCACCGTGTTCAGCGGTAGAGTGTAAAGGCTATCAGCCTATGCCCGAGAGGGAGTAGTTGGAATATAGAAAAAAAAAAAAAAAAAAAAAATGGGGCAAAAGGTCTTAAAATCGCCAAACTAATGGAACGAATACCTTAAAATCTCGAAGCTAATGGGACTAAACATGAAGGAGAAAAAACAACTACCGTACCTTACCCTTAAGAGACAATAAATAGAGGAAGTAAAAACATAGACAACACAAATAAATATATATTTTAGATAAAGTAAATAGTAGAACCGGTAGGACCAACCGGTAGATTAATCTACCGGTACTTTCTCCTCTGAATATTGTACTCTTTGTTTCATAGAGATAATAAAGCTTCTCCATCTTCCTTGTAACCATAGCCCTACACTTGTGTAATATCTCCCTTTCTTCCTTTTGTTTAGCACCGTTAGTTTTCAGATTTTATGACGTTTGACCCATTAGCTTGGCGATTTTAAGACCTTTCGCCCCATTTTGTTTGCCAATAGTAAGAATTTTCGTGTCATTAAGGTATCGATTTTTTTCCTGGCGACCGTTATCGAGTCTGTGATTTAAGGGGAACCAGCCTTCGGCCAGTACAGTTTTTATCGAAAACTGTACAAAATTATCTTGGAGGGTCTTTGGGAGGGGGGGGGAGGGTTGTGTTGTTGACCTTTGACCTCACCCTTTAGAATATTGATCTAAAATATGGTCAGTTTTATACATATATAAACAACAACTAGTGTAGTGACTATGGTGAAGTGAGTACAAACATAAACATATGATATATTGACCATTATCATTGAACTTGACATTTGACCTTTGGAATAATTATATACAAAACAGTGAGCATAATACCAATGTCAACTGCACATAGCATTTTAAACATGGTGAAATTTGGGAGCAACCTTAACCTTTAATTCGCGGTGACCAGTATATAACGGGAGAGAGAAAATTGGCCTATCCTACCAATCTTAGCCTTTGATTGCAAAATCGTTGCAAGATAACTAGATGTCATCCAAAGATGATTCAGATGTCATTGGAAAGCTCTATCGTCGACCTTTCAAGGATATATAATTGTATTACGCTTTGTCTCTTGCTTATGCATGACAAAGAGCATGGAATGAAGGTAATTTTAGGCAAACATACCCGCCTGGTGCTACAGTGTTAAAATAATGAAATATTGACCATATTCATTGACCTTGACCTTTGACCTTTGAGGAAAATAGTTTCCTTTGACTGAGGTTCGCACTGATCAACCAGATAGATCTGTGAAACTTGATTAATATCCATATGTTATTTTAGGAAATACTACTCAGAATTGTATTTCGACCTTTGACCTGTACCTTTCCCCTTGACCTTTCACCTTAACTCCTTGCGACATATTATGTTCCAATAAGTCCGAGGAGGCGGTTGACAAGTATTTTAGGTCTTGAATTTGGCTCATGAGTGTTGTCGAAGCCTTACATTTTTCGCGATTTCCATCCACCAGAATGCTGTTTATTGTGATGTATCATATATCAGTGGAAAGAGGAATATTTATAGTACATGATAAAACAAAAAAAAATGTAAATAAATCGAAATATGAAAGTGTAAATGAGTCCGGAATACAATTATTTCCCATGCAATTGTCTTCACACCGTCCTAGCTCTAAATTGTGAGTGATGACCATATATTTTTTTTTGCTCAAATTATAGTATTTTTTCTCCTCTTTCCAAATCTGAAAACAGAAATTGTTTATCTTCAATAGTTCTCAAGCAGTGACCGAAAACAAAAAATATATGATTTTGATTTATATGGTTTATAACATTTTCGATTTATTTCGTTGCTACGAAGTGTATGGTTTTAAATTTAGGCTGTATGAATTCGGCAAATAATGCTGATGAGTATAAAACAAACTAGAAGTTCCTAGGACAAATACTTTTTGCGCTATGAATATTTGAAATGAAGAGCCAAAATGCGAATATTTACGCTTCACCCATCTCTGTTCCGGCGATGGTAGCCGGGTTCCGAGCTGTTCCCCACCTCGTGGTTGCGTTATTTGCTCGGATATGTATATAACTGTATATATCACCGGAATCGGAAAATTGTGCTCTTTCCAATGGTGAAAACAAAAATAATATAGCGTAATTGGTTCGCGAGCTATGCACAATTGTTTCCATGCAGTGACCGAAAAAAAAAAATATATGATTTTGATTGATATGGTTTATAACATTTTCGATTTATTTCGTTGCTACGAAGTGTATGGTTTTAAATTTAGGCTGAATGAATACGGCAAATAATGCTGATGAGTATAAAACAAACTAGAAGTTCCTAGGACAAATACTTTTTGCGCTATGAATATTTGAAATGAAGAGCCAAAATGCGAATATTTACGCTTCACCAGTCTCTGTTCGGGCGATGCTAGCCGGGTTCCGAGCTGTTCCCCACCTCGTGGTTGCTTTATTTGGTCGGATACGTATATAACCGTATATATCACCGGAATCGGAAAATTGTGCTCTTTCCAATGGTGAAAATAAAAATAATATAGCGTAAATGGTTCGTGAGCTATACGCAATTGTTTCCATGCATTGTTATTGTTATGAAAATATATGAGAATGTTTATACAGTTGTATATCTTTGCCACAATATACAACACTTTTATATAATTTGTGTTGCCAATAATTGTATAATGTTCATAGAAGACATGTCAGTCATGAAGGTTGCCAATTTTACTTACCTGGTAGGGCTACAACCCTTTCCAACGAGAAGGGAAATGGCTCCTGGGTTGACACTGAAAAAACAAAATAAGAAAGCCAGGTTATCTTCAGGTAATAAATTCAGAAATAATTCTATTGTACACGAAAATAAAATAAAGTAATATATATATATATATATATATATATATATATATATATATATATATATATATATATATATATATATATATATATATACAAGGTGTCAAACAAAATATAAAGAATGGTAAATGGTAATGTATGTGTGTGGATATATATATATATATATATATATATATATATATATATATATATATACAAGGTGTCAAAATAAATAATGGTAAAATCAATGTGTGATTGTGTGTATATATATATATGGTGTCAAACCAGAGAAATATGTGCAAATTTCCAAGCCACCCAAAGAGGTACTGCACTGGACTCGTTATTTTTTTAGAGTGGTTTCCCCAGGAGGCCTATATCCACTCTAGTGCAAATTGAATTGTGTCACAACCCTTTCCAACGAGAAGGGAAATGGCTCCTGGGTTGACACTGAAAAAACAAAATAAGAAAGCCAGGTAATCTTCAGGTAATACATTCAGAAATAATTCTATTGTACATGCAAATAAAAGAAAGTAATGTGTATATATATTATATATATATATATATATATATATATATATATATATATACACACAAGGTGTCAAACAAAATATAAAGATTGGTAAATGGTAATGGTAATGATGTGGATATATATATATATATATATATATATTATATATATATATATATATATATTATATATATATATGGTGTCAAACCATAGAAATATGTGCAAATTTCCAAGCCACCCAAAGAGGTACTGCACTGGACTCGTTATTTTTTTAGAGTGGTTTCCCCAGGAGGCCTATATCCACTGTAGGAATTTTTTTTTTTTTTTTTTTTTTTTTTTTTTTTTTTTTTTTTTTTTTTTTTTTTTTTTATGATGATGATGATGATGATGAGTGAATGAAGGTGGGCCCCGAACCTTGGAAGTGATGATTGAATGAATGAATGAATGATTGAATGATTGAATGACTGAATGAAAGGGTGATGAAGGTGAATTATTGATGATGATGATGATGATGGTGAATGAAGGTGGTGAAATGAAGGTGGGGCCCCGAACCTCTGAAGTGATGATTGAATGAATGATTGAATTATTGAATGATTGAATGACTGAATGAAAGGGTGATGAAGGTGAATTATTGATGATGATGATGATGGGTGAATGAAGGTGGGTGAATGAAGGTGGGCCCCGAACCTCGGAAGTGATGATTGAATGAATGAATGAATTATTGAATGATTGAATGACTGAATGAAAGGGTGATGAAGGTGAATGGAAGAATGAATGCATAAAGACTGAATGAATGAATGGGTGATAGTGATTGGAAAGGAATAATGAAGGTGAATAGGAGAATGCATAAATGAATGAATGAATCGTGCAAAGATCCTGGCTATAGGACATCTGCATCGAATTGATGGTACTTGTTAAAGCAACCATTGACATCGATGCAGAGGCTAACGCGGCAAGACCTGCAGCGAAAGCTCGTGTCCTTGCGAATTTGGTTCCTGTAACACACACGGCACCGCTTCGCTTTTCCGCCTGGGATAGTCTCGAAAACGTGTTCCCAAGTTCCTGTTGTGTACCGGTCCAGTACAACAGGACGTGGCCTGGAACCCGTCCTCTAAGAGGACCTATCCGACGGCCTCTTGGTGCCTGAGCCCTAGCTTGAACGTCCATTACTAGTGGAACCCAGGCGGCATCCAATGGGTGGGTGCTGCCCGAGCGCCACCAGCAGCAGCAGCTGCACCCGGTACTACTGGTGCGGGGGGGTCAAGTGGTAGGTCATCCACTTCCTCCTCATCATCAGTAGCATCGTCCGAGTCCCATACTGGTGCCGCCTGGGGTGCATTCTCAGCGAGTGCTCCCCCGACGGCAACAGCAGCAGCAGCAGCATCTGGACCTGGTGAGGGGGGGGGGTCATGAAAGAGTGCTCCCCCAACGCCTGCACCAGCAGCAGGAGCACCAGGAGGAGTGCCAGGATCATCAGCAGGAGCGGCTGGGGAGTCTGGATTGTCGTCCGGTGGGGCCGACCCAGCTGAGCTGCGGGAGGATTGCCCCCGACGCCGCCTGTCTCGCCTGAGACGGGTGCATGGCTCGTACTGACCTTCTGGCAAATCCTGTGCACGCCGGATGCGTCTCCCCCACAAAGGCCACTCTGCAGGGTTGAAGTGC